>CAIGRB010109565.1:0-37350 GCA_903798255.1 Fraxinus quadrangulata
CACGATTAATCGTACAACTGGGCATTTCATTAAACACCTATAAATACCCCCGAGGTGAGAAATGTATTTTTCTTGGAACCCAAACTATTTGAACTCTCAATATACTTTTCTCCTTCTTTCCTTAAGTACCTACTGATTCTCACACTGGAGGTACAATGGGGGAGAAAGTCCCGACCTTATTTTGCAGGTAACATTCGTTGATCGGAGCAGTTGGAACACCCCACACGGCCGTGGAAGTAAATTTTGTGATTATTTCAAGTTCGTTTGGCTTAATCCTTTTTTTACTAATAAAATCATGCTATATGTACATTATTGTTTACACCTAACTTGACATTCCAATGAGTTTGGCAGATTTTTGGATATTAATTTTAGGAAATTGCTACTGGTACATCACATGCTACATGACGGTATCCATAATGCTGACGTGGCGATATTTTGACAGAAAATTTGAAATGTTGCAAAATTTATAAAACACACCCCTAACCTATCTATCCACTTCATTATCCCGAAAACCAAACCCTTCAATTCCAACCTTTCATTCGTACAAAAATTAGCTCGGCCCTTTGTCTCCACATGCGATCGTCGATGGCGAGAAAATTTGGGTTTTGGAAGATCTTCGACAACGTGAAGGCTTCGTCGACATCTGCGAGGCTGCAAGCAAACCCGTCGTTCACCTGAAAACTCAAAACGACCCTTTTTCTTGTTGTTGACGGCCAGAAATTTGGGGAACCCAGATCTCTTACAGCGTGAAGGTTTCGAAGGAATGCGTGCTGCAAGCATTTGCAAGGATCTTTTTTTTTGTGTAATGTCTTCATAATATATTGCTGAAGTTATATACGTAGGTGTAGATCTGCAAATGTTTTGAACCCCCTTTTCAGTGTGATTTTTTGTTCAGGCTGAGGAACGATTTTGATTATGTATGTTTTTCTTCGTTGGTGTTCGAATCCATAAATTGGATTTTCCTTCCATTTTATGCATTTTTTGTTCATTCCTAGTTGATGTATTTTTCGATGTTGATGTATTTATTCATTCAATTGGATTTGAAAATGTATGTTTGTTTCCCATGTTGATGTCGAATATCACCATTGTAGTTGGATTTGAAAATGGGATGAAAGAATCTTGAATGTCTATTGCATTTGAGCTTCCAGTTTTTTGAGCAACAGATTTCTGGAATGTGTAGATGGCAGACTTGGTTGATTAAGTTGTAAGTTGTAAGTTCAGTTGAGCTGCCCAAGATTAGCAACAACTAGTTGGAACCAACGTACACAGAATTAGACTTAACTGAAATTCCTATAAATGTATTTCATTTGCTGTAAACAAACTTAGGCCTGAATCATTTGTCTTTTGTCAAATATAACAGCGTGATAGAGTTTCAACTAGTTACATTGCAACATCAAAAATTAAGACACTAGCACTTCACCACTTAAATTACAAAATCAAAAGTTGTCTTCCAAAAATCTGATAGTTCATTGCAAATTTGTTATAACTTACATGCTGTCTTGTGTCCCAAACACTTGAGGTGGTTGAGGAGATGATATGCTCATCACTTGATCCTCCTCTACTGGCAAGTTGTTTGAGACATTGTCTTTGAACAAAATAGGCCTATTCGAAGATGCCAAGTTCAACGTCACCTACAAGAGTCAACATTAACATTAACATTGTAACATGTGAATAATGTATTATGTGATAACTTGATAATAAATTGAACAACAAACCTTATTATGACCCCTTGATTTTTTCTTTGTCGTCTCTAACGAACTTTTTATTCGTAGTTTCTTTGGAGCGCCTTTACGTTTTGTACACTTTAGATTGAAAATGTTGACACCTACTACGTTGCCTCCTTCAATTCCATGGGAGGCTAAGCGATTACTTTTTGCATTTAACAACTCATTAGTTTGCAATTCAATCCACCCCATAAGCTGCTTTGAACGTTCTTCATCAGCTGCAACCAAGTCTGCCATCTTGGTTAAAACAGCACACAACTGCTCATATCTCAATTGCTCAGGAGTACTAACCAAACCATTATATGTTGTTGCGACCTGCGTGTATGGTCTACTCACGTTTCTCCTCCATCTCCTTAAAATATACTTCTCAGAAAGTAATGACACCTCATTCCAAAGTAAAACTGAGATATGGTGTTTGCAAATGATACCTCGAAACTCAAACAAATGACAGTTACACATAATCTTGCAATTGTCTATATGAAAAGAAACTATAAATATTTTTGTCTTCCTTCCTTCGTTAAGGATGATATCTTCACAGACCTCATACGTCGTTATCCCGCCAAAGTCCTCCGCAGATAATATGTCACAGTAAAAATTTCTTGTGAATTCTTCTTGGAATTCCCTGAATTTAGAAATTGTGTACACTTCTTCTCCATCTCATACTTGGTACACACGGAACCATTTATGAGAATGATCTAAAATCAGCTTGAAATTCCTTCTCAACTTTACTTCTCAAAGCCCGCTCGTACTGCTCTACAAATAACTTTAAAGATATCTTCGAGTGCACATAGCCATCGAAGAATGCATTCATGCTCTCACTCCGCTGGGTAGTCGACCTACCTGCCTAGAATGTAGTTCTCAAGTAGCATGGTACTCAACGACTTCGGTTGTCATAAAGTCCGCTCAACCAAACATTATCTTCAAAATGTAAACGTTCAAGCATGTTCGTCCAGCCCTCTTCAAATTCTTCACAAACTAATGTATCATACACTAAACAATGTATGGCATACAATATTGCACCATTTTCATGATGACCGCTGAACTTTTCTGGCAACTTCTTTAGAATATGCCACAAGCACCACCTATGTTTACTGTTGGGGAAAATGATTTCAATAGCATTTTGCATAGCACGATCTTGATATGTAATTATTCCACCGGGAGCTTGACAATGCATGCACTCAAGCCATGTCCTGAATAACCAAATAAATGTATGCGTGTCTTCGTTCGAAACCAATCCACAACCAAATAAAGTTGATTGCCCGTGGTGATCCATCCCAACGAACAGAGCGAAAGGCACATCGTACTTGTTTGTTAGGTAAGTAGTGTCAAAAGTCACTACATCATCGAATTCCTTGTATACTTGTCTACATCTATTGTCCGCCCAAAACACATTCCTCAACCGAGAATCCTCATCCAAGTCCATACTGAAATAAAAATTCAGACTGCATGTTTGCATTTTCAAGAAGTAAGCTTGTAATGCAGCAGCATCTCGTTCACCAAGTCTTAAACGCCGCACTTTATCAACGAAATTTCTACATTCTTTCTCAACACAAGTCATGTTCTCAAATCCACCCGCCTCCACTACAGTATAGCTTTTATGCAATGGGATTCCCGCTATATTATTGACCTCAAGCCGTCTTTTAACATGTACACTAAGTTCATGATTGCATCGATACAACGTAGATTTAGATGGACTTGTCTTATGGTTATGCTCCAACTCCACAACATTTATTTGCCATATTCCACGAACATCAGAACATGCTGTCAACCTGGCTTTGCACTCTGTTTCAATCGTTGGTGGAGGCTTCAAAGAAGTACTCTTACTAATCTTTCGTCGACCTTCTCAACTACGGATTACAAGTAAAACTCACATATCGAACGACCCCGTCATTACCCTTCTTAGTGTTTTTTTTCTAATAGGAAACCCTATTTCATAAGCGTATTTCTTATAGAATTCAAATCAGTCATTCTCACTATCAAATTTCATACTAACCTTCGGAATGATAATCTCATTTTCAACTTCTAACATATCATCAGGCAAACAATCATCACCCACAACCTCCAATGAGTACACATCCATTCTTGTAAGCAAGCGAGTAAACAGTTCAGATTTATTTTTTCCATGACTAGTAAGCTTAAGGAAAGATGTAGATCATTTTCACACATTTAATTAGCTAAAATCTCATTTCTATTCAAAATATTGCATTCTAATTGAAAAAGGTAGTAAGTTTTACCACTGTTAGCATCGCCTTCCACCATGTTGTCTCACGCAAGTTCAGTTTCTCGGTTACTCTGGGTGTGCTTATCTGTAGGGATGTAGGAGATGAATAAAAACTTATAAAGGGTGTCACATGAGATTTTCAATATGCATATTAGGCAGAAAAAAAATCAAAAATTTCGCATAAAAAGGAAACATAATTATTTCACCACTGTTGCCGTCCTCGCCGTCGACTTCATCGACGTCCATACCGGAAAGCCTCCAAAAAATTCACTGCTACTTGATCGTATTTCCTCGACGGTTTCCCTCTTGTGTCGTCTCTCGACCCGCCTTCTCATTCACCGGCATTTGCACCAAAAAGCATCGACAGAAATCCAAGCTACTGGGTTAAGAGTTGTTTGATGGCTTCCCTCCTCTTTCCAGTGGTCTTTGGCGAAGACTTGAACATGGGAGACGGAAAATTTGAAGAATGGGGGGAAATGTGAAGAAAACGAGGGTTTTAATTTGGGATGCTTTGGGGTTTTTTTATTTTTAAATTCAATGAGATTTTGAACTAAAATATCGCTAGCTCAGCATTATGGATACCATGATGTATAATGTGATGTACTAGTAGCAATTTCCTTAATTTTAACCGCACTTTTTTCAGAAAAAAGAATTTACTTTTTGTAAAAGACAGCCAAACACGAGCAAAGTAACTGATTTTCCTGATACAGAAAAATGTCGACAGGGCTCCCACCTCCTCCGCCGGCCACCACCAGTGTCGCCACCACGAAGAGAAACCTCTTCGCCGCCGTGGATATGGGCACAAACTCCTTCAAACTTCTGATTGTCAGCACTGATCCCTCCTCCGGTCGCTTCCTCACTCTCAACCGCATCAAAGAACCCGTACTTCTCGGCCTTGACACCACTACAACCACTGCCAGCTCCACCATCTCCGATGCCTCAATCCGCCGTGCAATCTCCGCCCTTCTCAAGTTCCAACAAATTCTTCACACCCACGGCCTCCCTTCCTGCAATTCCCGCTTCGTCGCCACTTCTGCCATACGCGAAGCCTCCAACCAGACCCAATTCCTCGATTCAGTCCGCGAAAACCTCGGACATCAGGTAGAAATCCTTTCCGGCATTGAAGAAGCCTGCCTCATTTACCTTGGCGTCCTTCAGTTCTATCCGGTTTTCCACTCTACGATTCTTACTATCGATATTGGTGGGGGCTCTACTGAATTCACAGTCGGTTTCGAGGGAAACGTGTTGTTCTCTAAATCATTGAAATTAGGTCATGTAACTTTAACCCAGAATTTCACCCAAATTATGGGAATGCGAGAACACATTCGAAAAGAGATCGAGAATTCTGATTTAATCAAGAAAATTAAGGAGTTTAAGATAGATGTAGTGATAGGTTCCTCGGGTACAATTAAGGCGATTGAGAAGGCTGTTTGTAAAGGGTATGCCGGCAATGTAGATGAAAAATCTGGAGTATTTGAGGACTTATGTAAAATAGAATGGAGATTCAGTAGGGAGGAGTTGAAGGGTTTAGTTGAGAGATTGTGTGAGGAGGAGAAGGAAATGGAGGGGAGGGGAAGGAGGGAAAGTTTTTTTAAGAGCCGAGCTGGGTTTATTTTGGCCGGAACAATTTTATTGGATGAGATATTCAGAAGGCTTGAGATTGAGGAAATGGAGGTATCTGGGTATGCATTAGGGGAGGGTGTAATTACAGAGATGTTAGGGCGGGTTTTTGAGGGATTTGATCTGAATGCAAATGCTCGGTGGAGGTCGGTTGTCAGGCTGGCATCGAGATTTAGCAATAAGAAAAGGATGAAGGCTGCTGCTACATGTGCAGGTATTGCAAGGGTATGGATGTTCTGAACGTTTTAGTGGATTTATTGGTTGAAACGTGTGCCATTGTTTATTGAGTTGGATTCTGCAGGGGATTTTTGAAGGCTTGAGAAAATGGAATGAGGTTCATAACAATGGTGATGATGGCAGCGATAAGGTTTTAGTACCCATGGATGAAGGTGATCTCGAGTATCTAGAAGCTGCTTGTTTGCTTCACAATATTGGGTTATGTACTGGCAAGAAGGGTTACCATAAGCAGTCTTATCGTGTTATTGTGGTATGAACTCCTTTAGTTAATGCTTTGGATTGATTTTATGGCATATAGAATTGAGTACTAGTTAAAATATCATGCAATTTGGCTGGGGGTAGTAGCATGAATTTATTTATACAAAATTCCAAATCGTACAACATAGTAAACCATGACTATGCATTAGAATCAGCTGAGGACGATCATTACTCAAGCATTGCATGAACTATAATACTTATTTATTAGTTAACTTTGGCAATCGTGCTTTTAATGTGCAGAATGGGGATCACCTCCATGGTTATAATCATAAAGAGGTTGAGGTATTTGGCTTACTTAAGCTTTGTCTGTTCTCCATGTGGGATATTGCAAGTTTTCTAGATGCTAACAATATTTCAAAAGCTTTCAGTTAATAGCATTGTTGGTGAGACACCATAGGAAAAAAATTCCAAATTCTAATTCTCTTGAAGAATCTACTGAAGAGGTATCCTAATGTCTGTATTCCAAGTGTGTGTATATCAGTGCCTGCCCATGTGTTTCCAATTTATTTTTGTGATATCTCTTATTATTGATACGCTGATCTTTTCTCTCGAATATTAGGTAAAACAGAAATTTAGAATTCTCTGCACAATTATACGCGTATCTACAGCAGTGCACCGATGCCTTCCTGTGGATTTTCAGAACATGGAATTTACACATTCTCCTGAAGGTTTTGAATTGGTAAATTATAGAAGAGCTTTGGTTTTCCTTTGTTTCATTCTTTATTTTGAATTCTCCTAATGCAAGTTGAAAGCTATCGCCCATAAACTCTGCAGTTGGCAACTTGGCTTTTAGGTGTTTCCTATTTCTTGTGATAGAAGAGACAGGATATGAAAAATGACTCTTGCCAACCATAATGCGAATAGCGATTTTGATTATTAATATTTTCGTCAGTTCCTGCAAATCTATTTAATTGCTACATAGGTGTAAAGATTTGCATCTGTTTTTAATTTATATGATGTGATTTTCAGGTACTTGGTGAAGCAAGATATGAGTCTCTATCCCGTAATAGTATGCAGCCATTAGCAGGAGACATCAATGTCTTACTGGAGAAAGAGTTGGAGCACTTCAGATCGGTAAGGCATATGACCTTCAATATAATTGCAATTGAAAACATCATATTATTGTCAAATCATATTTTTACGCAGGTTTTCAAGAAAAGGTTGGCAATTGTAGTCCCTTCAAGTGGTCAGAGTGCAAAATTATTATAAGGCAATTACCTTAATCTTTCACACACTGTTTCCAATGATTCTTCAGTAGAATATGGATCTGCCTCCATTGTCAGCTTTAAAGTTGTTTCTTCAGGCTAATAACTATTTCTCTTTATGTTTGTAAATATAACCATAATGTAATTACGATGCTTAACATGTACATAAGCTATTTTTACTGATACTATTTATTGATCATTGGTCCTTGTCTTTTTTCTTATGATCTGTGAATAAATGCTTAACATTGCACGAGTTTGTATGAGTGCATACACATGTAGCAGTTCGTCTATTGGATAAATGTTTCTTAACTCTGCCACGTTATATTTCTTCTGATTAGTTGGGTCATTATATATTGATTTGTTCAGACAATAACTGTCATTTAGCGAGTTAATAATATATTCATAGATGAGAGTACACTATGCCCACTACCTTTGGAAAATTCTACTCTTTTGGATGTTTCATATCCACGATCCTTCTGTGTACTATTCTTGGTGGACTTGTGAATTCACTCCTGCAACTGTACGTGCATTGTGTATATATGAAAATAGCAGCTCATGGATTCGGACCATCTTCATCAAGTCTATCAGGTATTTCTGCTTTTGACTAGTCGTTGAGGACTTGAAACGAATAGCTTGGTTTCTCTTTTTCTATCTCTCATGTGGTATTATGTTAAAACAGAGTGCCTTAGAACCCAGTATGGTCTAAAGTTTGGTGTCTAATTTGGTGTAGCAGAGCTGTAATAGATTTTTAACTTTTGAAAACAACCTTCACAACCTTAATTTATGGAAATTCCTGGCTTAGTGACAAATGTGTCACCCAACTCCCACATTCAAACTGTAATTGCCTATTAGAGCATGTTTGGAAAAGTGTTTATAAATGGTTTAAATTACAAATAGATAAAAATAAGTGGTGAATACAGATTAGCACTCGTGGGTCCCTTGAAATGCGTGGATAAAAAATCCTTTTGACTGTTTATAAATACAATTAACTATTATCCTTCAATCCGGTCTCTAAATACTTAACTATTAGTATTGTCTACATTTGAGAATCTACTGATACACAATCCTTCAAATACAACAAACAAATTACATAAATCGATTGAGCATCTTTCCTGCTGCTTTTACTGCTCGCAATTCATAAATCTTCAGGTTCATTTTCATATTAAAACCTGCAAAACAATTGGACTCCTACCAAAAATTTATTGTGTTAATCTCTTAAAAATGTGAAAATGTTTAAGCACAATTGCTATTTTGTTATCTGATATATTGTCTCGCATACATTGAATGTGGTTGCTTGACCAATTACAATCCAATTCTCTTCTTTTTATTACGATTGTTAGTTTACTGATGCTATGAAAATATTTAGGATAGTACTTGGTGTACATAAGGGGCACCATAATGGACATATGGTGCCCCCTATGTACATCAAGAATAATCCAAATATTTATGCATCTCGTCTAAAAAACTTATTGAATCATAGATTTGAGATGAGCTATTTCTTCACATGCAAAACTTGGGAAACCACTTTTAGTCTTTTATCATACAATTTAAACCGAATGTGCTCTATTGTTAATTTTTGTAAACAAGAAGTTGAGTGCGATCTGGTAGCTAGTTATTACGTGTTACTGTGAATGCGTGTTTGTTGGCATTATGTACTCGCTGGTTCGATCTTACAGACGTCCAACCTACAGATAAATTTGGAGATTGTCTAGTTTTTGCTTGCTGCTTATCATTTGATTGAAACATGGAGGTGCAGAATGAAGAGTGGATCGATATTCTGGGTACATTCTCATTTTTTTTTTGCTTTTCCTTCTATATTTGATTTTATAAGTTTACAGGCATAATATTGAGATTTTAAAAGTCGACAATATTTTTAAATGGTAAGGCTTTTGTCTGTGTAGAAAATACCAGACAAGCTCACAAGGCTCAACGATCAGTGTTATCGATGCATCAGCTGCTGCTTGTGGAAAGCCGTCGAGCCAACTTTATACATTCCATCGTGTGAAAGAAAAGAAGATAAATAAGTATAATAATTCATGTAAATAACTGGTTTGCATTAGCATTCAGAAACATTTAGTTTGTTTGCCAAATGTTTATTGTTAGTACATAGAATTGACTTGTCTTCTGTTGTTTTCTGGTATCATTCTGAAAATATCCGCTGGTTAAATATTTTAGGAGGCAAGTCTCGTGTCTTAAAAAAACTTGCTGTGGGTACTCGATGTGACTCCTCGTGCTCACTTTTTCTGCAATCTCCCTGTACAAAAAATTGCTGTCAGAATTTGTACAGATGCAACATCTATTTGGTCTGTTTTTATTTTGTTTTTGCCATTGTCTAATAGAAAATTATAAGTGTTATCTGTATGAATTCTGACGCCACTTTTTTTTTAACAAATAGCAGCTCTCTCACATCTTTGTCAGTGGTTGAAGACTTTGGAAAATATTCAAGGTTAATATAATTTTTTAAATGTAAAAGGATATTTTTGGAATATCATAAAAATTTTCAGAGATATTTCTGTGTTGTCTTTTTAGGAAAAAGAGAAAATTCAAGGACCAAGTAAGTAAGGATAGATTGGTAAAACAACTTTACGGCTAGGATTTTTCCAATCCTTCAAAATCGTTGACCCTGTCAACATCAAGCGATTTATTATAAACCAGGCCACAGCCGCTCCGTCCACGACCAAACCTCATGGATCATCATGTCAAATGTCCATAAAGCCCCTGCCTCGAGAATCTCCCATTCTCCCCCAAAGAAGCACATTGTTTGCATACATAAAAATATATGGGTAAATTCCTCCCAGGAGTTTCCCTTTTCGTAACTATATATAACATCTATATCCTCAACTTTCTAAATCTGACGTCATGTCCTCGACATTTTAACGCTGAGTAACCAAGTGTCCCAATTTGACGGAAAACATCTATTTAGGAAATTTTAAAAAGTCTACTGACTAAATCAGTAAAATTATCTAAAATTAATTTTCTTCCTCTCTCGAGTATTACTTTGTTGTAGACTGTTACTTAAATAACAAAGCCTACATGTTATCTCCGTATTTTCCTTCGCATCATTTTTCCTTGGAGCACAACCTATTCACTTAAAAATTACTATTCAAAACATTATTTTTCCTAAATAATAGTTGTCAAACGAGACTCAATCCGACATCACTGATATGTAATGTGATTTCGTACAATAGTTTAAATAGACGACTTCCTCAACTCTCACTGTATTAAAAGATTGAGGACATGAACGTCACAACAGAAGATCGGAGACATGAATGTAACACCCGCAAAAGATTGAGGACTGAGGTAATTTACCCTTTATATATATATTTTTAATTTTATATATATGGAGAAACATCCAAAAATACATGAGAGAGAGCCATAGATGCCAAAAATTGTTGCAATTTAGCTACATAATCACACACTTCACAGACACAGAGGACACTCATCCTATCTTCCTCTTCCCCATGCCTTCTGTAAACCGCCAATGTTTTTCCTTTTCTGTGAGATTTATTGCTACCAGAAGAACCCATTCATTATTGTTCTAAATACTGAGATATTTGTCGCTTATATTTATCAACATACCCAATTAGAGAAGGAAAAACCAATTTCGATAAAGTGGAAGATGAACCAAAAATAGACCCTGTTTTTTCCTTTTTCTGAAGAACCTCTCGGAGTGCAGTATACAGATATAGGCACGCATATGCATGTGGGTTTGCTGAAACTGAAAAGCATTTAGAGCAGGAGAAATTTTTGTATTTTTCATTCACTCATTGTTCATAAAACTTCTTTCCAAGCCAAGATTTTTTATTTTTGGAACTTTTCTCATATTTTATTACTGTAATGTTGTTCAATGCATATATTTATGTGCGTTTCTTTGTATGAACTGAGTTATATTGGACAGTAATTTGCGAGTTTCCTGATTTTTTTTATTCAAGGTTTTTGATCATTTATTGCTTGATGAAATGTTCGTATTTCCCACTTTTTCCACTGGCAAAGGGCCTTTTTGGTGTAATCTGAGGCTTGGGTTCATTTTTGTTTTGAGTTGACTTTGTTAATTTTTAAGTATGTTCTTTTTGAAGCCTGATTATGGTACATGATTAATTATTATTTTTGTTTCATGGTGGCATATTGCTGTATGTTATTTTTGTTGCCATCATTGTGTCAATTTAGTCAAATACTGTGTTAAAGATTTGTTTCCAATGAAATGTAAGGATTACCCGAAATTATAACAACTTATTATCTTGTAGAAAAGGGGTTGTAGACAATATATAAGCTTGGCTATGTAGTATTAGAAATTGGAAATATTCAATTGGATCCTATGAGAATGAGGTGAAAAAGGAAATGATTGCTAATTCAAGTGTTCTATTCCATCACAATTATCTGTGTCTTTTTTCAAGCTAAGATTCTAAAGTTTGCATCACTCTTCCATTGTTCATTAATGGAATAGCCAAATATGTTTTCAGAATATGTTCAAAGCATGAGATTGCTGATGTAACTATCGGATTATTGTTCCTCTTCAAACTTTTAAAACTTCTGGAGGATTGAGTGCTGAAGATCTGTTGATAGTAGTGAAAAGGCTTTTCTTACCGTGTCTCGCTTTGGAGAATGTTGTAGGAAGCACATATAGAATTCCTAAACTAGCACATGATTCCTAAAGCAGCATATGCAAGCAGTAAATCCAAAGGCTAGGATTCATACAACTAAATTAATAAACTAGATGTTAATTTAAGTTTTACACACAGACATTACAATCTAGTTGCATGTTCTTAACTTTACCTCGTACCTTTTTCTCGTTGGCTTTTATTTACCTATTGTCGTATGAGAAAATGTGGATCAATATACAAGACTTCTTTGTCGTATTATAAGGTGGTGACTTTTATGTGCAGATTTCAAGGTAATTGTGGAGTTTTGGGATCTAAGAACACTAAAGTCTAAAGTAAGAGGAAACTCCTTCTTCAAATACCAACTATTTTCACTTGTATCATGATTAATCCTTTTATAGATTTTTTTTTTGGAAATATCTTAACTTTATTTTTAGGGTTGATTATGTGATTCAATCTTTCTCACTTAGTTTTCGTGTTTTCATTTTTCCTTATTCGAATAGCATTCATTTGTATATTTCCATCTTGTTGGACTCTTAGGGTTGCAGTTTAAGTTAATCTTTGATGTGAAATTGGACTTATATCTCATGAGTTGAAGAAGCCTTACTATATAGATTGTTTCATGATAGTCATATGACTATTGTGCTTAATGTACATAGTTGAATGGTATATCCTTCCATTAGTATATAATGGTGTTATGTGTATGATTGTATTGAAATAGTTGAACAATATATCCTTCCATTAGTATATAATGGTGTTATGTGTATGATTGTATTGAAACTTTCCCCGAATATAGCCAATCAATTCAATTCATAACTCCCAATTCGCTAAAGTATGGTTTTTACTTAGAATGGAACTTGGTTGTACCATCACAATCTTTTCTACAAGTTGTTTAAATTTGCGAAATCAAGACTAGATATAAATTTGTTATGTCTTGAGGTACTTTCGAAAACATATGGATCAAACCAAATGCCCGTCTCTATTAATAGGTCTAAAATATATTTCCTTTGCGATATTGAAATGCCTCTTATTGTTCTTGCCATCTCCATTAAAAAAATAAAAAAAACTTCAGCCTTGATCTTAAATTCCTTAGTCAAGATTTCTTTCAATATCTCCATATCCAGCACATCATCTCCTATAATAATTATATCATCTACGTTCTCAATCAATATAGTTACCTTCCCTTTTACCGATCATTTGAGGAACAAAGTGTGATTATATTGTGCTTGATTATATCCATGGATCTTAATATCTTTTGTGAACCTATCTACCCATGCCCTTGGAGATTTCTCAAGGCCATATAACGACTTTTTTAGTTTACACACTTTTCTGGTACCATTTTCCCTTCAAAGTCTTATGAAATAGTCATGTATACTTACTCCTCGAGGTCTCCATTTAGAAAAGCGTTCTTCACATCCAATTGTTGTAAAGGCCAATCTAAACTGTGAGCTAGTGATGATAGAATTAGAATAGTGTTCTGTTTTGTAATGAGAGCAAACGTCTCTTGATAGTCTATGCCATAAGTGTAAAACCCTTCGCTGCTAATCTGGCTTTGAACCTTTCAACCAAACCATCATATTTATACTTGACTAAGAACATCCATTTGCAGCTCATCTCCTTTGGCAATTCTAGAAGCTTCCATTCTTTTCCAGGCTATTCATCTCCTCATGTACTGCCTTTTTTTTTTTTTTTTTTAAAAAAAAAAAAATATTTTAATAAATTTTTTTNCTTCCTTGGTATTATTCAATTTTGAATCAATGAGTTTGTTGATCAAATCAATTATTCGGTATTCCTGTGCTAATCAACGAATAATTGATTTCTAAATTTGAGTTATTCTTTGTGAATCAACATGTTTTTGGGATCTTTCTAATGTTCATCTCTTACTTCACGCTTCCTCCTACTATTGCTTTAAAAACTAATGTATCATGTTATGTCTTACTCAACATGTCTATTTTTTTCTTGTGTAGGATTATCATTTTCTTAACCATGAGAATGGATGGAAGAATCCCAGATAGGCAAACTTATGACAGAACTCATCAAGCCTGGTCGGTAGGGAGGCATGCCTTTTTTGATCTATCCTGCATGCCTCCTTTGGTATTTGTGTATCTCTTAAAAGAATGTTATGCTTATGGTATTTTTCCCAGTCTTTTTATTTTAAGTTGTGTGGACTCTATACGTGTGTTCTGCTGTCCAATTTTGCTGAATGACCTATTGTCAAAAACAATGCTCAACTAGATGCTATTTTGTTTTGAGGTTGGGGGATGCAATGAGGCCATGCTTGAAAATTCTGGTATTCAAGATATGTGTGTAGTAAATCCAAGTTTACATTTAAGCCAGTTTGAATCATTTATCAAACATTACTCTTTTCGAATTGTTGACTTATTATCTATGTTTTTTGGGATTTTGAAATTTATCTTAGGCCAGCTGACTCCTTTAGAATCACTTGTTAGTTTCCTAATTATGTGGCAAATGGTGTTTGTATTAATTAAAACTGTGCTCTTCAGTTTCTCTTTCAGATTGTGCTCAGAAAACTTCAGGATATATGCATTGCTCATCATGGAAGAGCAATTATGCTTTCCAATTGAGCAGATACCAATTAGAGAAAATTACAACTGCAGTCCTAATTATTTCGGTCATTGGCACTTGAATCCCCATTCCAAATTTTGGCAAATGTGCCCTGAAACTCCAATTTTAGTAAAAAGTCCCTCCTTACAGTTTCCTCCAGAACAGGTTAAATTCACTGAAAAAGGTAATTTCACCCTCACGTTCAAATACAGAACTAAACATAAAGCGAAAAAACCGAAAAACAAAAGAAATTAAAAGACCTCCTCCCTTCTCCCACCGTCAAACCCCCCTCACACTCATTCACTACTTCTGAATATTAGCACTAAGAACCCACAGAAAGTTGTGAGAGCTTGGAATCATTGTTGCAGAACAGTATCAGTTCTTTCTGTATCACCTCCTTACCTGTCCCAAGCTTGTGGCAGTTTCATTTGGCTCCCAGTCATTCTTAGGCACTTCAATTTACTAAATAAATTAGCACTATCAAGGAAATAAAAAACATAATGTTGAAACTACAGCTTGTCAGATTTATTTCATTGTGACAGCAATAGGAAATAAATAATTTTCCTTCTGAAGCAAGTACAATCTCCCTTTTGAAACCTAATTCAGAAGCATTCTGTTCTATTCTAATTTGCAGAGCCAATCTCAAATATTAATGACTGGGATTAACCCAAGGAACTGTTCAAGCCACTAATTGTCCAAATTCTAGTACCTGAAGTTTGGTCTAGAGGGATTGATGTGAATTTCAAGGCTGCTCACTTGCTTTTAAAGTAGACCGACTAGAATTTCCTAGAATACTAAGTGTAAGTGTATCTTTGATTCTTGTAAAAATTGTGTGACCAAGATCAGTTTTGTATGTCAATGTGGCAATATGGTATCGCTAAGTAAACTAGCAATATCTTTCACACTCTTGCATCTTTGTTCTATTGATATAAAAGTTAGTAAAACTTCATTGCTTTGTATGTTCTAGAAACTAGAATAAACGTAACTGAAACTTCAAAATGACTAAGCTTCGTATGCTGATTGAAGCCTTGACAGTGAGTTACTTCCATCACAGCATATTTCTTTTGATTGCCTCATTTAACAATGGTACTTATCAAATCTTTACATTTGACAGGAACATGCAAGGCAACTGCAAAGTTCCGTGCATTACAAGAGCAAGTGCATCAAGTCCTTTACAATGACCCTCAACCTGGTCCTGCTACTTTCATTGCTTACTGCCTCTGTCTTCTGCCCATATTTGAAACACACAGAGAGGGCTTGAGTCATTTGATTATATCTGCTCTCCGTCGATTTCTGAAAACAGGATCCAATGCTGAAGACATACTCAATGCAAAACTTTACACTGCCAAATTATTTTTGGATATTACTGGTGGTAGTATGGTACATGACGAAAGAATTCTACTAAAGATTCTTCAGGTTTTTGACGTCAGTTTAGAAAATATAGAGGAAGTTATTCATGATGCTAATGTGAAGAGGAGTATTAATATAGATAGAGCAAAAGAATTAGTTGAGCAGTATATTTTTGAGTTGATAAAATCCCAATCATTCATGAATGCTGTTTCACTATTGGAACACTTCTCTATCCGTAATCCTGGGGAGTCATTTCTACTTAAAATGATGGAAAACGGAGAATATAAAGCAGCTGAAAAGTGGGCCACATTCATGGGGAAATCTATGTTGTGCGTACTTGTCCGAGAATATGTTGACAGGAAGCTTGTAAAACCTGCTTACTGTATTATGAAGAAAAATGACATGCATCAGGAATTCCCTGAACTATATCATCAGTATAAAGAAAGGCAAGTTAATTCAATGTAAATTACTGGGTTCCATATGTTGTTTTATGTTAATTTTCTTAGGACCTCACTTGGTTCTATATGAAATTGCAGCTCACTGAAGAAACTAGCAGAAAAAGGTGTCTGGGATGTAGCGGAGGCAAGAGCCAATACCGATAAACAACTTCTCGAGTATTTGGTAGGTAGTTGGGACATGAGTAGAGGCTCTATTTGTTCTTTCCATTACACCTGTGGGAAAAATAATTTGGGATGGAAGTACATTGACCAGGCTAAAGTTGCGAATCCTCTGTTGTTGAGGCAAATTGGTGATGAGCAATCCAAAATTTTCTTTCTCCTTTTACTGAATTGGCATTGCAGCAAAATGAAATCCAAAATTATTTTTCCCACAGGTGTAACATACGAGTGTCATGAACCTTTCTTTCCCTACCAAATTCACTTGTCAAAGAAATTCAAGATCCATTAAAATTAAGCATGGTTATTGTGACATTTTCCTATTTTGTTTTTGTTGTAACCATCACTCTGGAAAAGGGGGTGACACAGTAGCAGGGCTTTCAGATTATCCTTCCCATTTAGTGGTTAAGATGATTTTAGGTGAATAATTGCCTTTATTTAACTGCAGTTGGATTGAATCTGCATGCAAGAAAAAAAGCTCCAGAAACACAAAGAATTTTTTTTCCAGAATAAAAATTAAGGCAAAGAAGATCCTATGCTTTTTTCCAAGTCAAGAAAATTTCCATGATTTTTGTTGCAATGTGGGATTAAATAAATGGTCGCAGACCTAGTGGTGAAATTGATAATTGAACTTTTTCTTTAAAGTTTTTTTTTTTACTTGTGTTTTTTCAATATTAAAATAGACTGAAAACATAAAAAAATGAACTCCTTTTTCTCTTTCTGAAATTTGAGGTTTATTTGGCAATGGAAGCTGGCTACTCAGAAAAGGTAGAAGAACTTTGTGATCGGTATTCCCTCAAAGGCTTCGTGAATGTCAAAGGTATGCTTGAGGAGACATTATACTTTATCTTTCACATTAATATCTTCTCTTGTTTTACGTCAACTGCCCCTACCTAATTTGGTAAGTAAGAGTTTGTATCAGCACTGGAAGGGGTTCGCCTAAGTTACCCATCAAATGTTTGTTGCCTTGTGAATACCTTGTGCAGGAGCTTGACCCTGTAAATAACCTGCGTTATGAAAATATTTCTCCACATAAAAGGATCGTGAACTTAAATTTGCTAAGTTTTTGCATCCTGATTTTGAAGTGGAGCGAGAATGCAGAAAATGTGTCTTTAGTAAGGACAGATGTTTACATTTGACTAAGCATTTTGATAGGCTTTCAGGCAGACTCCCTGACATGATACAGAGGTAATGATGCATGAGGATTCTGCTTGCTATCTGAGTTTGATTTCAGGTTGTTTATTCCGCTCAAATCCATAACTAGGTTCCTGATAGTGTTAAAAGGACGTGAATACCAATTTGATTTCCTTCTCTTTTTGGGAGCAAAAAGTCAATTAAATCGACACATTCCTTCAAATGATTTCCTTGTGTTTAGTTTGTAAATGAAACACAGTTAATTCCATCCTGGAGCTTAAAACTCTAAAGTTTAAGGACTATGGCATAATTTTTGTTAGTCTGATGAAGTTCTGTTGAAGACAAGAATTGAATACATGTCTCTAAAAGTTTAAGCATTTAGATGGGATGGTTATTCCGAGCCAGGCAAAAGACTTGAGTTCAAGACTCATTCCTTGTGCTTGTTTACTTTTGAAGAAGTTGTCATCAAAATAATATAGTCCGTCAATCATCTTCCCCGAATGTAGGTCCTCACTGCAAGAGTTAAGAAATTTGAGAACACAATTAGAGTCCTTGGGAATTGCTATTAGACAAGATTACACAAAGATTAGACACATGAACGGATTTTGAAACTAGATCTTTTGATGTGACCATTGAACTTCGTGGAACCAGAGACAAGCTACATCAGCTATTCCAATTTGTGAAAGACCGGAAGATGGAGATTATGCGAAAATAAACATGACAAACTAGTCATGTGATGAGATGCACCCAGATCATTGATCCAAGGTTCTGGATTCCACGAGCTAGCGAGGGAACTGAAAGGGCTACCGTTGTAGATCAAGTTGCTCCCAGACCCAGTTGAAAGGAGTTGTTTCAGTTTGACATCCACTCGTCTACAAAACTGCCCACTTGCAATTTGGAGGCTTTCCATGTGACTTCCAGTATCTTTCTCGTGTGCCTCGGCTTACTCAAAAATCACGCCAAACTTTACCTCTCTTCGAACTTTCATAGTGGTTGATTAGCTAGTTTTTGATTAAGCTTAATTGGTGCATTAAGTGCAGAATTTTAAATAGGAGACTTTGTTCTCCATCGTTGCCAACTGGTAACTTACTTCCCTCCTATCTTCTGTAAAGACTTCAGTAGTAGAGATTTGACATTTTTAATTGAACAAAGAGATTGTCCAGAAACAACGATAAAGAATAGTTCTTTGATAATTTTGGCATAAATTACTGGATCAAATTATAAAGAACTTGCTGATTCTAGTTAGTGTCTGATACTATTTAACCATATTGTCTAGCCGACATGAATCCATATAAATCTCGTCTTCAAAAAGTTCGTAGATGACAGTGGACATCTAAGGGTTTTTGGAGGAGATTTTTCAGTTTTTTCAACTGTATTAGTTTCGATTTTTATTACTTTGATTTGGCTAGTGTCATTGTTATCTAAAAATTAGCTTCTTATGTTCCACTATTGCGAATGAGTTGTGAGAAGTGCAAGCGGATAATTTTGGCGTTCCAATAGTATCTTCTTTAAAACTCCTATCTCATTAAGTTTAAATGATGGATTTGATCGAATGGTTGTACTTATTTTCCATCTTTTGGCAACATAAATAGGAGGATTCATCTTCGTTGTTTTGGTATGTCGCTTTCATTTCATTACATCATTCAGTTTAGCAAGAAAAACAAACATTGATACAGGAATTTAATTTTTTACTCTTTCCTAACCAAAGTTCTTTCAATCATATGCATAGAGGTCGAGGCTAATGTTGTCCACAACGGCTATTTGCACCTTGATGAATTGTTGATTGAGGATGTTGTTTGGGTAGATGAAGTCAATGGTTTGCTTGAAGCAACATCATACTTTGAGAATTGCAAAATTATTGGCATTGACTGTGAATGGAAACCTAATTATGAAAAGGGCAGCAAACCCAGTAAGGTACTTTCAGTTTATCCATTGCCACTGCAATAGCAAGTTTTTATCTCTCAATATGTTCTCCTTTGGTTTCATTAAGATTAAGTGCTTACAGAAGAACCTTTTCTGTGTCATATAGTACTTGAACTCCTGAGAATAGCATTACTAATACAAATGATTCAAAAATACGTGCATTTCCCTTTTCATTTTTTAGAAAAAAGGGGATGCATTATTGAAGCATATGTAAATACACTTGCATTCTTACAAAAGAAACATCTTATACATATTCTGCTGGCATTACACAAGTCTCTTCTGCTTCTCCGATTTCGAGAAGTTGTTGCCTTTCCCCCTAATTTTTTTCAATCCTTGAATGGGTTGCCTTTCAAAGTCTCAATTCAAATCATATAAATATGTGCGCACATTAGCGAACACAAGTGAATGCATGTGTATATGCTTCAGGTGCATGTTTACTAGTGGCCTTGTAGGGGTAAACAGAAAAAAAAAAAAAAAAAAGAAAGGTTAGGACAAAAAATGAAGTGCATCATGCCTACAACTTTAAGAATACAACTCTTAAAGGTGATGTTGATTTTACGCTAAATAACATTCATATTTTTCGATCTGTATTATTTTATTTTAGACCACTGGATACGTATTATAAGCAAACACTTTAAATATGATTATCCAAAAGCACAAGGATTTGATTTTGTGGGATCACATACCACAGCCTCTCTCGTGCAAATCTCGTTGTATATTTTGCATTGTCATAACAATGTTATATGATTACCCATGCTACAGGTTTCTATCATGCAAATTGCTTCTGAGAGAAAGGTTTACATATTTGACTTGATAAAGCTATATGAAGACATTCCAACTGTACTAGATGAATGCCTTGTCCGTGTATTGCACTCTCCAAGTATTCTGAAGCTTGGTAAGTTGAAGTTCATGGATACAATTGTTTGGGCTATTGGAGTGTAATTATTTGAGTCGAAATTGTTTTTGCATTCTAATTCAAGTCCAATGTCCAAGCAAGACTTAGTTACCTGAACTATACTAACAGGATGAAAAACAGAAAAACTTGATTCGAGTCTTTCAGCATTGTTGTCAAAATCTAAAAGTTCATTTTATTTTATTTTATCATTATATCCTCGCATCCAGATATTATCCCAGTTCAATGTTTTGAAAGTAGTTTGTTTCTTTAGTTTGTCTACATTGCCAAACAATGTCTACAACTCAATAAAACTAAAGGGACGTCCACATTCTGTAGGTTTTACATTTGATCTTGTTATGAATAAATAATTTAAATTTTTAAAAAATGTGACTAAAGCTGTGATTTTGTTATCTATAGGCTACAATTTTCAATGTGATGCAAAGCAGCTTGCTCATTCTTATGGAGATCTGAGTTGTTTCAAGCACTGTGAGATGCTCCTAGATATTCAGAATATGTTCAAAGAGCCGCGAGGTGGTCTTTCTGGTTTAGCAGAGGTATTACAGCCACCAACTGTACTTGTTTTCTCTCAATGTGTTATTTCATTGACCATTATGAGTTTGCACGTCATTTTTTGTTTTGTTAATTCTTTTTTTGCTTCTACCATGGTCAAGTGGTTATCAAATTAAAATCTCTCTCGGGCATTGTGTTCATGACAACAGAAGATACTAGGAACTGGTTTGAACAAAACAAGACGAAACAGCAACTGGGAGCAACGGCCTTTGACTCAGTATCAGGCAAGTGTTTTGTGTTCTGTACTGACTAAACTATCAGCCACAACTAGGGGAGCTCGGCTCCCCCAGTGCCAGGTGGCCTGCACAGGGAAAGCCAGCCATGGCAAGGCACAGTCTGGACTGTGCTGTGCTGTGGGTTGGCTCTGCCCTTGAACCAGGTCTAGGGGCCCATAACCCACATAGGCTGTGCCGGGGAAGGTAGGCCTCTAATTTTTATGTGAGAAAATGAAGATGTGTTTGAAATATTTAGTTGCAGGGAGGGGCTCTGTGCAATGCAGTGTGTTAGACTCTGCGATGGATTCTTCTGCATACCAAGGAAACAGTACACTTATTTTAATTTTTCCCGAGGAAAATAAAAAAATAAAATTCAGGCCTGGCTGTTGCTTTGGCACCTAAAACCAGGGGACAACCCTGTTTACACCTCTCGACTCAACAGCGATAAATATTGCCAGCTTATAAGAAATGAGGCAGCTCGAATCGCACGCTTTAATCTTTTCTTAAGAAACTTGTGAAACGTCTATTATTGAGAACTTCACTTTAGCATTCTCATGTTCTCCAACTCATTGGACTCTTCATTATCTGGAGTTGCTTGATTTCTGAACTCTATATATTTTGTCTCATTTGGCTTGAATACTTGTGCAGCTGGAATATGCTGCTCTTGATGCTGCTGTCCTCCTCCACATATTTCAGCATGTACGCAACCACTCGCTGCCAACAGACTCCCTCGATGAGCATTCCAAAATCGAATGGAAATCTTGCATTGTACGGATTCCAGACCCGATGTCTCTCTCTCACTCCCTCACTATTTTTACATTATATCCATCTATTTCTAAGCATGCACACTCCATGTGTAAAATTTTATTCCCCTCTGTATGTAGTCATATTGTCTGGTCATACTTGAATTTTTTGGATAAATTGCATGCGCTGTTCCCAGCCTCTATCCCCCTTTGCACTTTTATCCCCAACTATTTTTTGTTCAATTTAAGCCATGGTTAAACTTGAAAAAAAAGGGTGGAGATAGAAGTGCAAAAGTGGTATTGGTAGGGGATATACTTTACTGATTGATTATGCTAAGAGTGACGTTATTCATATTTAGGATTACCGATAGTCATTCTATGTAACATATATCTGATTCCTTAATATTTAGTAGTGAGCGTTATTGATTAAAAAAACTATGGAAATGGATATATGCCACACGGTGATTGACTATTGGCAGTTTTCACTATGAATAACATTATTCTTATGTAATTTGTAAAATTCTAACTAATCCCGGGAATGAACACAGGTTTCACACATGGACATCAACAAAACGACGAAAAAGGATGCCAAAACCAAAAGCGGGTTTGATTCTGGGACGAATGACTCCTCTGAAAGCATTGCGACACATGAGCCTTGTCCATCGCTGTAAACTTAGGCTGCAAATTGCCCTTTCTCATTGCTTTTAATCTATCTTTATTTATGAACCTTTCCATTGGTCCGAGACCGACCAAGATGTCCTGTACTAGAAAAAAATTGTGTATAATTAATGTCGTTTTAATCCATTAATATTTAATCATAAAATCATGTGACCCTCCATATTTCTCTCTTAGTTTTGAGGTTAAATTATTCTCTTTCTTTCAAATTTCGACTCAAAAAAGAATCATTTGTCAAAAAACAAACCATAAAAGAGAAAGAAAATCTCTCTCTCTCTCTCTCTCTCTCTCTCTCTCTCTCACAATAATAGAGCAAGCTTGAACATATAAAAGGGAAAGCTTTGTTTCCCTTCTCTCTAAATAAACCATTGAACATATATTGATATGGAGAGAGGGAGGGAGATGACGAGCCGGAACAATGGCCAGAGGGTAGGTGTCAAAGCTTACGATGCAAGTGTTGATCTCTATGTTCACAAATCCAACCTCCCTCGACCCACTATGTGCAAAGATGTAGTCGGTGCGCCAAAACATCGATCCCGAGCGTGGTATAGCGATCGCGAGATGAAAAGGAGGAAGAGAATTGCCACTTACAAATACTACTCCGTTGAAGGCAAGGTTAAGAGTTCATTTCGAAATGGTATTCGTTGGTTCAAGAATACTTGCTCCAAAATTGTGCATGGATTCTAGAGGATCTCTCTTTCAAATTTCTGCATGCATGCGTGCAAAATCTCATCACTTTTTATGGGCTATGAGATATGATAATAAAATCACAATTTTAATTACTTTCTTCTCTTTTTTAAACATTTTTGCATTATTTTTTTTCACTTTTTGATTTGGTTTTTGAAATAAATTTATGTAAATTCGTTCGTGTATTTTTATTGAAGTTTTTTTTTTTTTGGTAATTATGTTATCTTGGGGAAATATTTGAAGAATTTAATGATTAAGAGACTATTGGTCTCCATATCGAAATTAGAATCGATTAATAGGATAACCAAATTCGAGATACTTAGTGTTTGATGCACATTAAAATGGAAAAAATGCATTTTTTTGATGTGATGTAGAGGGAATATGTGGTGGAAAAAGAAGAAAAAATTATTGATGTGATGAAAAATATTATTTTATTAAAAAATATGTGATTGAAAATTAGTAGAATAATGAAAATGAAAATGAGAATGTGGCTCAAACAGGGGCTTAGATTTGTTTTTTGTCAAAAAAAAAGTAAATAAGGTATTGGTAATAATAAAGAAGGTAAATCCATAAATTAAAATAATGCATTTTATTATCCAAAAATATTAGGAATTATTCTCTTTCTATTTTAGTTTTGAATTTGTTGAAAATGTGTTCTTTTTTGATATTTTGAAAAATTGTTTTGAAAATACGCAAAACTCGTTTTGTAAATTTTGACCTGATTATAACTGAACGCCCAAAATGACAAATTTGTCGTTTCGAATTTTCTTTATAAATTTTTAACTTGATTTCAAAAACATGTTTTCGAAAATAAAAAAAGAGAACACGTTTTCACTGTTTTGAAAATTAGAAAATAGAAAACGGCTTGAAAATGGTAAAGAGAACATACTCTTATTTATTTGGATATTTCATATTCATGAGATTTTTTGTTATTTTTTTTTTATTAAAAGAAATCTAGACTTTTGCCATTGATTATTTGCTATATTTCACTAAAAAAAATTGTTATGGTAATTTAAGATTAATTCTGAACAAAAAAAATAATATCTAAATTTCTAATAAATCCTTACGTGGCCCTAATGAGATTATGTCTCACTTGAAATTTGTAAACATGAGTTCGAGGTGAGAAACAAAACAAAATTTCATAAAAAATAATAATAATAAAATAGATATGTGAGGCGCATGGTAATTAAATAGAGATTAAACATTTTTTTTTGTTAGTGGACTGATCGTACAATTATAATGAAATGTCAAAAATAATTTTCACCTTTTTATTTTTGCATATTAGATTAGAGGTCAACTTTAGAACCGAACGAACAAGATGAGGATCGATAGTGCAATTTTTTTTCTATTAAAACATTTTTCTAATTTGATTTTACAATTTAAAGTATAACTTCGGCTTATGGGCTTAATAAACAAGACCCAAAGTTCACATTCAGGTGACAAAGCCCAAGCCCACTATATTATTTGTTGTGGAAATTACATAAATCCAGGTGTTTAAAGATTATTTTTTAAAAATCATGTCTAAAGTTTATTTATTAAAAAATCAGGTACTATATTTAAAACCCTAATTAATAACTCTAATTTATCACTATCTACTGGCTCCCCTCTCTCTCGCGCCTCCCCTCCTCTTCCTCTTCAAACCCCGACAATCGACAATGAAGGAGCTACTTCGGTCGACATCACACCACAAGCCCTCGTTGTCGCCGGCGCTACAGATCGAATAGGAGAAGAGAAGGGGGGTGGTGGTGGTGGTGGTGTGAGGCAAAGGCAGTGGAAGTGGCAGTGGGAATCGGTTTTTTTTCTTAGTTTAATTTCTTCGCATAGATATGTGGAGTTGTGATTTGTGGTGGTCGATGGCTAAGGTTTTGGTGTGGTTTACGATCGTTGCTGTGACAGCAACGATGGTGCGGTGTGGTACGGTGGTGAGGTGGATGGTGGTGGTGTTTGATGGCGGTACGGTGGATCTGTGGTGGTAATGATGGTCCGTACGGTGGTGGATCTGTGGTGGCGGTCCGTGTGGTGGTGGTGGTCTGTGAGATAATGGTGGCCTGTGTAGTGGTGGTCGTTTTTTGTTATTGTTGTGGTGATGGTTGTGGTAGTGTTGTGGCGGAATCAACGGCGGTGGTGGTGTTTTTTTGGTATTGTGGTGCAGCGGCGATGGTGATGGTTGTTTTTTGTTAATATTGTGGCAGTGGTTGTGGTGATATTGTGACGAAGGCGACGATGGTGGTGTGTTGTTGGTATTATTGTTGGTGGTGGTTTTGGCGGTGGAGGTGACGTCGGGTGCAAGGATGGGACGAAGAGTGTATGTGACTAACTATTTGATCGATTTGTGACCAAGTATTGGTGGTGGATCAGAACCGGGGAACGGGTGTTTGGGTTTATGTGACCAATTATTTGATCCTCCATAGCTAACTATTAAACCGTGACCTTAAAATTCGATAATCCTTGACTAAAAATATAATCTGTGACCAACAAATTTGGAAATATGTGATCAATAGATAAATTGTGATTTATAATTTTTTTAATTTCTAACTAATTAAAAATTTGTGACCTATAATTTTTTGATNAATAGATATGTGAGGCGCATGGTAATTAAATAGAGATTAAACATTTTTTTTTGTTAGTGGACTGATCGTACAATTATAATGAAATGTCAAAAATAATTTTCACCTTTTTATTTTTGCATATTAGATTAGAGGTCAACTTTAGAACCGAACGAACAAGATGAGGATCGATAGTGCAATTTTTTTTCTATTAAAACATTTTTCTAATTTGATTTTACAATTTAAAGTATAACTTCGGCTTATGGGCTTAATAAACAAGACCCAAAGTTCACATTCAGGTGACAAAGCCCAAGCCCACTATATTATTTGTTGTGGAAATTACATAAATCCAGGTGTTTAAAGATTATTTTTTAAAAATCATGTCTAAAGTTTATTTATTAAAAAATCAGGTACTATATTTAAAACCCTAATTAATAACTCTAATTTATCACTATCTACTGGCTCCCCTCTCTCTCGCGCCTCCCCTCCTCTTCCTCTTCAAACCCCGACAATCGACAATGAAGGAGCTACTTCGGTCGACATCACACCACAAGCCCTCGTTGTCGCCGGCGCTACAGATCGAATAGGAGAAGAGAAGGGGGGTGGTGGTGGTGGTGGTGTGAGGCAAAGGCAGTGGAAGTGGCAGTGGGAATCGGTTTTTTTTCTTAGTTTAATTTCTTCGCATAGATATGTGGAGTTGTGATTTGTGGTGGTCGATGGCTAAGGTTTTGGTGTGGTTTACGATCGTTGCTGTGACAGCAACGATGGTGCGGTGTGGTACGGTGGTGAGGTGGATGGTGGTGGTGTTTGATGGCGGTACGGTGGATCTGTGGTGGTAATGATGGTCCGTACGGTGGTGGATCTGTGGTGGCGGTCCGTGTGGTGGTGGTGGTCTGTGAGATAATGGTGGCCTGTGTAGTGGTGGTCGTTTTTTGTTATTGTTGTGGTGATGGTTGTGGTAGTGTTGTGGCGGAATCAACGGCGGTGGTGGTGTTTTTTTGGTATTGTGGTGCAGCGGCGATGGTGATGGTTGTTTTTTGTTAATATTGTGGCAGTGGTTGTGGTGATATTGTGACGAAGGCGACGATGGTGGTGTGTTGTTGGTATTATTGTTGGTGGTGGTTTTGGCGGTGGAGGTGACGTCGGGTGCAAGGATGGGACGAAGAGTGTATGTGACTAACTATTTGATCGATTTGTGACCAAGTATTGGTGGTGGATCAGAACCGGGGAACGGGTGTTTGGGTTTATGTGACCAATTATTTGATCCTCCATAGCTAACTATTAAACCGTGACCTTAAAATTCGATAATCCTTGACTAAAAATATAATCTGTGACTAACAAATTTGGAAATATGTGATCAATAGATAAATTGTGATTTATAATTTTTTTAATTTCTAACTAATTAAAAATTTGTGACCTATAATTTTTTGATCCGTGACCAATGAAGTAAACTGTAACCTATAATTTTTTTTTTATTTGTGACCTCGAAATAATTTGTGATTAATTAAATTGATAATATGTGACAAATAAATAAATTGTGATTTATAATTATGTATATGTGATCATTAATTGTATAATTGTGAATTTATTATCTTTAAATAATGATAATAATTTTTAATTAATTAAAAATACTTGAGTTTTGCACTTTTTAAACTTAAAACCTGATTTTTGTATTGGTGAAACTTAAAATCTGATTTGTGAACTCTTTCGTTGTTTGTTTAAGGTTATGGCCGATCCCAAAGCCCATTGTATTACCGCTTAGGGCCCATATCCTAAGCCCACGATGTCTATAAATGTCAACATCTAGTATTAGAGCAAGACTGGCGAGGAAAACCGCTACTCTAAAGCGTGGTAAAAAAATTCATCATCACGGCCCACGGGAAGAGGGTTTTTGTGAAGTTGAGAATTTAACAACTCAACAATCAAAATCAAGAAACTATTTATGCATTGTTTAATAAAATGAAAGATTATTTTGGATGATATTAACTACCAACCTATCGCTATGGTTAAGGACAAGGGCACGCGGATTTGCTTGATTTGATCGAAACTAATTGATTAGATTACGTGCAAGTTGTATTTGGATTATTCTTGTTAAACAGTGCCACGTAGGCCCTGTTCAGACAGGGGGGCGACGTGGCGTCCCCCTATAGGCCATAAGCTGCATGTATCATTAAATTTTGAATTAATATGTACAGAATGAATTTTTACAGAATTTCTACAGATGGATCCACCTAATTGTGTGTATTCTGTATGACTTCTGTGAATTTTTCTTCTGTGAATGTAGCATCATTCTTAAATTTTTGTAAAGGTCACTTAATTTACATGTTTTTTTTTTTCATACTTTCATACTTATGTTATTAATGAACTACATCACCATGTGTTGTTTTAATTTTTGAAAAAAAAAATTAAATTAAGTTTGTTTGACAAATTAATTGTTGATCTATATTTTTTTGAAATTTTAAGAAACCCATATAGATTTCCCTTTAACATGTGAAGGATTTATTTTTTTCTTTGGAAGGTGATATTTCTTGAAATTAGGCGTCAATATGTCAAATGACATATCACCTAATACGATGTTTATGAGGTGCAAGAAAATGCTATGATTTGATATATTGACAAATGATGTAACGTCATTATGCGTTATGAAATGATATAATTTACGAGTATAGTAGAATATTATAATTTTATCCTCTACTACATATTACAATTAAATAAATCTTTTTTTATATATATTTGATTTAACAAAGAAAAGCATATCAAAATCTCATGTTATGATCTTTCATTGTTTTCTAAATTTAACTACTAATTTCTGGATTATTACTGTAAATATAAATCATTAAAAAAAAAAAATTAAACACGTGGTTGGTTATTATAAAATCTAGAGTTATCCATTTTGAATTTAATTTACTTTATTTCGATTGAAAACTGGTTAGACATAGACTGGTGAACAGAGAGCATTGCTTTGACAAAGTTGCACAGTTGACTACATCACCAATTAAGTGAATGGTATATCGAGATCGTAAAATTCGAGGTAGTGATTCTAGTACACTCGATAGCGTATTGGATGAGATCACATTGTAGAGTTTAATTTATCTCGAGAGTATGCAAAAAATTAAACTCGATGTGACCACTTTATGGATTACTTCTTGAGTTGAGCAAGATAATATACAGTGTTGGTGAATGATTTTATTAGATAACTTGTTTGTAATTTAAAACTTGGATAATATTTTTCGTTTTGTATTAAGATGGAACCTATCATTTGTTAGATTGTTATGTTTTTTCAAATATTAAGAGAATAAAAACAATCATCAGAAATATGAGAATATTAAAAAAAAAAAAAACAATTATGGTATGGAATCGAATCGAATCGAACTCGAAGAAATAATTAAAGTTATTCAACAATTCCATTTAAAAGATATTTAATAATTATTGGTTCGATTTGATTTTTTAAAAAATCGAACCGTGTCCACTCCTACTCAAATGACATGAAATGAGAATTCAAGTACGTTTAAGCATAAAAGGAAGAATACATAAAAAAATATGTTTTTTTTTTTTTAAGGAAATAAGTGACATTAGTCTGAAAAACCATTTATTCTTTTGATTCTTGATTAGTGGAAAACTGAAAAGAATCTTTTGTATTCTGCAGTTGTAATGTTCTTTATTCTGATTAATTAATTAATTAGTTAGATAATCATGTGGGTGTTTTTATTGCACAAATGATTAATTATTAATTAATTAAAGTTGCCCATATGCCTGCCTTGTTTTACTTGCCCAAAAAAGTCAGAAACCAGAATCCTATGTAGAGTATTCCTCTTCTGGTGTTCCAACACCAATAATCCAACTAAACCCATAAAATATTTTTGTCTCAATTCGGTGATAATTTTTTTAAAAAAATAAATTTTATTGGTTGCAAAGTAAGTAAAAAGGCAAGAGAAAAATTGGCGCATGAAAACGTGCTTGCCTGCAATTGCACTTTTTCTGTTTTCATATTCCCATATAGACCCCTTTCTCTTCTTTAAGCTTCACCTTCTGACTTCTTTTGTTGCCTTGCCAATTTATGTTCATCTTTTTATGGGAAAAATTTGCATCTACATCTTAACTTTGAATCTTTGCTTCTGATTTTGCCATCCATAAATGCAGTTGTTTATTGGTAGATAATATTGTGTAACGGCCCATCTTTCTTTCTTCGCGCAGAACTTCAAATTCTACTTAATTTAACCTTTTCATCTTGAATTTTATTCACGATTGGTTGTGTGTTTAACTCTACTTAGTTTATTGATGAAATTGTTGGAATGCATGTGTGTTGCATTTGCAATATCGATATATTTAGTTATTTACGGGGTACAAGTCATCGAGATTTCAACATTCAGGTTATTGTGTCTTTGTAAAGTTTTTTTGACATGGCTTTTGTGTCTCTCGATTGCAAATGATCACTCGTGCTCGTTACTCGTATAGGATCCTTAGGCTCATGGCACCATGCACTTTTATTTGCACCATGCCCTATTAGGGTTACAAATAAGTATAATCATACGAGTAAATGCAAAAAGAAAAACAAAAAATAACGTATATAATTTGGCACGAAACAAATAACTTCCAAAACCATTAGGAAATTTAAACGTTTTTATGTTAAAAGTAATGTTATATTTGATATGTTGAATTGAATAATATCGAACAAAATAAGTAAAAATGTAAGATAGTAATTGGTCAGTCAACAAATTTCTTAAATAACTTTTTTAATTGGTGAATGGAAGGAAACAATGGATCATTAAACTTGTACCAAAAGTAGGGCAAAGAAACTCCCAATGGGTTGCAAGTACTATTGAATGACTCTTTTCTTGCTTTGGAAGTATAATTTTGTCCCAAGTCCACTTTCTAAACCACTTGATTTTGTTAAACATCATAATTTCATTACCATTCTTATCCCACAACATGTTAACATGTTATTGGTAATTTGATTTTTGTTTGTAACACAATTCACGTAGTGACGATATAATGACGCGATGAAAAAGAGTTCATGTAAGCTGTTTTACATAGTGCATAACGATGAGAAGAATGATAAACCACTATTATTTGTAGTTGTTATTCGGCCATTTTCAATATACTATCACATTTTCTAATAACAAAACATCCTTCTACTTCTTTTTCCAAGAAACAAAAAATATAAAATATAAAGGAAGAAAGAGTAATATTATTTATCATGATTGTTGATAATCATATGTCTATACGACATAGAGATCACTACTCGATTTTCAATAAAATTATTAAATTTTGAAAAAGTGATCTTATAATCACATAGATCCATGAAATTGATTGGGATAACTTTCATCATTTCTTTTATTTTTGTTCTCATTTTTATTTTTCTTTCTTTCTCTTACCTTTTTTTTTTCTCACTCTAAATTTGTCATTTTGTTTTCCAGGTTTTGTGCCATACCTCCACTTGAAATGATACAAGCATGGTACGAAAGGCATGAATCATTCTTCGATGAACAAACCGTGCAAGCTACTCTTATCACCGACAACCAATTGTTTTCTTTGGTACTGTTAAATAAAATATATTTTCAATATTTACACTTTTAAATTCGAAACACGTTTTAATTATTTAAATTTTTTTTTCCCCATAAAGCGAGGCAAAGGGTTTTAAGTTAATAATTTAAAAAAGAATGGAGCGGAATTTAATCTTAGCCCTTGTTTGACTATCGTTTGAAAATAATTACAACGAAAAAGAGTAATGAGTTTTCTGAATGTGTGAATAATAAGTAAAATCGATGTTTAACTTTGATTTTAATTATAAAAAATTATAATGGAACTCAAACAAGTACTACAGTCGTTCAAATCACATTTTATCCACGTGTTTAATAAAATTCACAAATACAATCCACTTATCGATTACTTGTATATATCTGTTTATAGTTTAAATCATTTATAAACGGCTTCAAAACATGCTTTTAGTAACTTCGTGTTTTTAATAATTTTTTCAAAATTAGATTGAACCGACCAATTTAATTGAAATGGAAAAAAAAAATGAATCCAATTATACTTAAAATTGAGAAAATAAGAACAAATTCATCCAAAAATTGTTTTATTATTTTTAATTTTTATTTTCACTATTTTCCGACCACGACTCAACAACCTCTCTCTCCCAACATATAATCAACTCGACCTAACTTCTTGCTCATAAAATTTTTTGACAAAACGACCTTAGTTGTAGTTCTCTGCATCAATCCCATCAAACAGAAAGACAACAGTGGCATTGACGATATAAATCTCCATCTTCTATAGAGCAAGCACAGATATCCACATTTTCCACCATTTTTGCACAATTCTCACTTCCACAGTCCCTTCATTCTCAAAAAAAAATTATGGAAGAAGACCTAGAAAATCACACTACACCCTCGGCTTCTGCCTCGAAGGACCCCCTAAAGACCACCTCCGCCGCCACCTCTCTAGAATTTTCCGATGACATTGACAGTTGTTGTTCCACGCCTTATGTTAGTGCACCGTCTAGTCCAGGCCGCGGTACACCCCTTGGAGGGTTCTACTATAGCGCCCCAGCTAGTCCTATGCATTTTGTGCTTTCAAGTACTAGCATTTCTTCGTATGGGGTTGAATCGTCGACGGCGGCGTGTTCTTTTGAGTTTGATTTCTCGGCGCCGCTGGCCGACGACGGTGCGCCACCGGTATCCATGAGCTCCGCTGATGAATTGTTCCTGAATGGCCAGATCCGACCATTGAAGCTTTCTAGCCATCTCCGTAGGCCCCAGTTTTTGGCCCCTTTGATTGACATGGATGAATCTGATGAGATTGAACAGTCCGAGCTTGATGATTCTTCATTTTCTGAGGAGAAATTTGGTCGTGGAAGGGAATCGAAATTGCGGGCCGGATCATTACGGAGGAGGACTAGATCTATGTCCCCTATGAGAACGACTTCGTTTCTAGATCATGAAAATGACAATGCACAGGATGACGACGAGATAAAGATGGAAAATGAAGTGTGTAAAAACACAGAAGATCCAGCGGGGTCGAACGATACGACGCCATGTGAATCTGGATCTTCATCGAGGTTTCCTTCAATTGGGAGGAGCTCAAGGAGGTGGGTTTTCTTGAAGGAGTTCTTGTATAGGAGCAAAAGTGAAGGAAGAAACAACGGGCATAAATTTTGGGGTTCCTTGTCATTTTCACCTGTCAAAGACAAGAAAATGGAGAAGCCCATTTCCAACCCCAAAACCCACTCAACCGAAAAAGCGAAAAATGCATCAAATTCATCTCCAGTAGTAGTAAATTCCAACACCGGAGCCACAAAAAAAGTTACAAAAGAGGTGAAAAACAGGGCAGTAAATGGGATTGGTAAAAGGAGGGTGCCACCATCTCCTCATGAATTGCTTTACACTGCAAATAGGGCACAAGCAGAGGAGATGAGGAAGAAGACATTTTTGCCTTATAAACAAGGTTTGTTGGGCTGTTTGGGATTCAGTTCAAAAGGCTATGGTGCCATGAATGGCTTTGCTAGAGCTTTGAACTCTGTGTCATCAAGGTAAAACATGAAATTTTCAAGAAAATGTTTAGTAATTTCTTGAACATGGGGTTCTGAAGTGCTAGATTTGTATGAATATATTTTGTTTCTTAAATTTTGTTCGTGTTTTTCAGTGCTTATGTGTTTGCATTAATTGATTAGGGATTATTGTTATTATTATTTGCATGGAAAAAGAGAAGTTGCCAATCATGGAAACTACAGCAAAGTTTGTTTTCATCTCCCTTTTGCTTGTAGTAAAACAAAGTTCATTAGATCCTCTCTCTCTCTCTCTCTCATAAATATATATATATATATATCATAACAGGCCCTTGTGGTTGTGTCATATTCACAAACACATGGGGTGCATAATCGATTAGCTGTTGCAAAGCTATGACTTCTTGGCCGTACACGTTAGTTGTGCGCTGTGTCAAGTAAGGTTGCATAGGATTCCTCCATTGTACAAGTGATGTTTTCCCTTCCTCCATTATTTGAAAATTGGAGCAAGTTGATTCTCAGAGTGTATTTGAGCCACGTTATTTTAAAAAAATGTATTTTGAAATAATAAGTTGATGTAAAAATATAGTTAAAAATGAGTAGAAGAATGAGAATGAAAAAATAATAATGTAGATCAAATAGGGGCCTAATCTCACGAACCAACCAACGAAATAAGTTGATCTTCACCCTCTTTATGATGCACAATCTCTATTATACCGTCGTGTGCCCTTTACAGGTTCAACTTTATCGAGTTAATATTTATTTCTCGACTACGAGGGTTACTTGACGATTTTAGTAAGATTTGGAAAACTTTTAACTCGTGCTAGATTCTTGAACCAATGATTTGTTACACACTCCACATACTGGGGAATAGTCCTTTTGTTAGGGGTGTAGGAGGCTCCAATAGTCATACAAATTGCATAAAAAGGTCCTCTATGCGACCAATTATGTGTCTTTTTAGTATTTATCACTTGTGATAATTTTGTTGGAATCTGCAGCCTATCCTCTATTGCAAATTTATGGTGATTAGATGGACCCTATTTGTGTTTGGTTATAATCTGCTTATCTATAATATATTAAAATATCACACTAATAAATATTATAATTAATTCTCAATTTATTAATATTCACATTAATTTAATTTATAATAATTAGAATTTCAACCACATTCACGTTATTAACAATTGATTAACATTCACGTTCATTTAATTAATATTAATTAGAATTTCTTATTTAAGAATGTAATTCATTATTCACATTCATGTATGCTACTTAGCATCCAAATTAACTTAATCGAAAATTAAATTATATTCATTTAATATAAATAATTTAACATTAATTATCATGTATATAGTTATTGGTATTAATTCTAAATTAATTAACATTCACATTTAATTCATATACTTCATTTGTGCATTTAATTGTAATTGTAACTTTCACATTCAAATATGAATTTCACTATTTACGTGTATATATAATAATTAATATTTATTTTCAAAAGCTCACATTTCTCTTATATTTAAATCAAAAGGGTAAATAAAAAGTTAATTATAACATATGATTCACATTCAACCTTTTTGCTAAAAGACAGCAAAAGTAGAAGATTTGGGAAGCTTATAGTGCTTCTAGTTATTCAATCGTTTTCAAGAACATTATTAAATGTGTAAATTGATCTCGACCGCGACTCGAAAATTTACTCGAGGAAATTTGAGTTGATTATTTTATAATTATTTTTAATACAAAATAATAGGGCCCAATAAAAAATTAAAAAAAAAATTATATCCTGTCCTCCCCCCAGTTTGAAGTTGCATCATTCACCCCACCCCGGTCGAAAGAATGGGCGAAAATGTTAATCTCCTGTTCTCTCCAGACCCAAGCAGGGCGAAACAAGAGTCCAATGGGGAATCAGAAAGTCGACATTGACAAAGATAAGCCATGTGCATACCATCAAGGTCTTCGCCAACAATGCCACAGTACTTGTAATTAGGTTGTCTAATCTTTTCATGGATGAAACATAATGAACACATAACAAGAATCTTGCATTAACTATCACTTGCTCCATTTTATTTCCCCAAAAAAAAAAAAAAAAAAAAAACGACGTAATTATATCAACTCCACTACGCAAGTATAACATTAATGCTACTGGTGGAAACAAAAATAGTTTTTTCTAGTCGTGAATGAAAACAAACTACTTACTCTCATTCTTCGATCATACTTCTGGAGATGCAAGACGTGCAGAATTTGGAGTAAGAAGATGGATCCACAACACTCGGGGAAGAACCACTCCCAGAAGTTATATGCGGACACCACCAAAGTCGATAAAATGCGATTTCTCACTGGTCTGAAGCAAAGGTAGAAAGAATATTCTTCTTCAAAGTGAACTCATCAGCCTTTGCCGGGGCAATTGACTGCAAGAAAATATTTGTGGGGAGAGAGATCAGGTACTTCTAGATTATGAAGATATCTAACAACAATGATTCAGATATATAGCCACCAAATGGGAAATAAGTCATCAAAAAATTAATTGAAGACTATCAAGTCATTATTTTGGGAGTTCAGTCATACATGCGAAGATAATCAACTGAAAACTGATGATTTAACTTGTACAAAGGCAGGCGGGGCAGATAGCAGGGCAAATGATTAAGACGATTTCCATTTGTGGATCAGAGAGCAGGAAAAAAAATTATAAAATGATGGTTACGAAGCATTAGACAAAAGAGTACATGATCGTTTACCTTGGCAAGCATGCGTTCCAACCGCTGAATCTCATTCTTAGCATATTCAGCACCTCTTTCCAAGCAGCTCTTGGCAGCTTTCACATAGAGCTTCCCATATCTAAAGAAAAGTAAGGAGTGATTAAATATGAAAATACGGGTAAAATATTATAGATGGGCAAGTCAGATCACAAATTTCACCCACTACCCCAATTACTATGTGGTCAGGTTACTAATATGAACGATGAAAGTACGATAAGGTTTGGTGAAAACCTTGCATTAGAACCCTTCAACTTCTCGGCTTCTGCCTCCAGTCGACTGAATACAGCTTTTTTCTCCTCACTTGATGCACTTACAAACTCTTTCACTAAGCTATCAAGAGCCTCAACTATACCAGCCTAGGTTGATAAAATGGCACGTTAAAAGCCAGTAAAAGTATCCATGGAGAAAATCTGTTAATTTAGCAACAAACCTTATTTGTGAATTGTCCTTTTGCATCACGGCTAGTTCCACACTTCTCATTGATGAAACTAACAAATTCATCTAAATCTCGTCCACCATCGTAATCTTCACCAGCCTTATTGTTCTTTGGGAAGAATTTCAATGTAGGAAAACCACTTACACCATACCTGCTTAGCAATAGATGTGCATCAGGAAATACATGCCATACTTTTCTTTTTCTTTCCTCTTCCCTTACGTGTCTAAGTAGACTCGGGGAAATCAGTTCTGAAATTTATCTATAGCACTTTATTAAATGATCTATCACAGCAGGCTCTGAAAGAGGAGGCGCGTTTGGATACTTACTTCTCTGCAATGTCTTTGTACTTATCGGCATCCACATTAGCAATGACTACATCATCTTCCAGCTTGAATGCTGCTGCTAGTTTTTCATAAGTCTACAAAATAGAAACAACAGAGATGTTTTACAATAATTTATTCACAATCCAGGGCGTCTCATTGATGAGCCAGTGATTTACTTACAGGAGCAAGGCTTTTGCAATGACCACACCTGGGAAAAGAATACACTCAATGAAAATCATATCAAGTGAAACATTTCATGCAAATTGTCACAGAGAACTCTTGGAAAAAAATCACTTTGACTTCTCACATTCAAGTACGAGAACAGAATAGAAAGAAAACTTTATTTGTAAACCTACCAGGGTGCATAGAACTCAACAAGGACGTCCTTCGTCTCATCAAGCACAATCTCATCAAAGTTGTCTGCCGAGAGAACCACAACACTTGAAGGAATTGCAGCTATCTTGACATTTGTCCCTAAAAACAAAACAGTATTCGTAAGACTACAAGGCGAGAAACCTCCACTTAGGTGTGATTTTGAAACATATTTGGGC
>CAIGRB010109565.1:51271-97256 GCA_903798255.1 Fraxinus quadrangulata
AAAAGATGTTTTTTTAAAAAAAAATTCTTAGAAAAATTTTTAAAATAAAAAGTCATTTTAAAAAAATGATCCTTAAAAAAAAATTATTAAAAAAAAGTTTTTTAAATAAAATAAAATGTTATTTTAAAATAAACGTTTTTAAAATCTAAAAAAAAATGATATATATACCGTTTTACTCCTTTAAAATTAATGAAAATGGTGAAAAAAATTTGGATGGCCATGGTGAAACATTATATGAATTTTGTTGACCATGGTGAAATGTTATATAAAATTAGGTAGTTATGGTAAAATAAAATCAAATGGGATGGCTATGATGACATTAAGTATAAAATTGGGTTGTCATCGAACGAAATTAAATTAGATGCTCATGACGACACTAAGTATAAAATTGGATGATCATTGATGAATTTTACCCGAATGGTATATACAAGACGAACACTACAATTAGTCTAACTACCCCAACTCCAATCAAACGATAAGAAAAGCAGCCATATGATGGATCTCATCTAGAATAAAACATCAAGACTACTGTTGGAGTCCAACCTCCCACCTCATTAAAATAAATATTTTTAGAATACTATGACTACTCTAAACCTTAAGGTTGAATGCATTAGCCACGAGATCATATCTAACAAACGACCATCGTAGTTTGTAGAGACAATAATGTATAATCACCGCCACACCTTTCCATCAACCACTCCTTGAACGACACTTGGCAACCTTGACATCAACACATCGTGTTCAACCAATTATCAGTAATCAATAATTACCCGATATCAGACCATCATTACATGATATGTTAAATCTATGTGTAATGATGACCCGAAGAGATCGACCTCAACGATCAATCAAAACAGTGAAATTCTGAATAAGCGACACGCATTTTAGGACAATATTATAGCTAAAATGACATGAAACGGCCAAGTGTGTGGTCTTCCATCCTATAAATAGAGACCAATGGAGAGAGCTAAGTTCCATTTGAAAGCGACGTTCCATTTCCAACGCTGCTTCTTTTTATGTTAATTACTGTATACTTTGCTCTAATTTCATTAACAATAAACACACTTTTTCTCTCAAGTTGATCTAAAAGTTTCATTTCATTTTTAGCTATAACAACTACAAGTTTGTTTAAGAGTTTTCTTGAGTACTTAAAATAAGAAGGCAATTGAACCAACTTTCAATATTTGAAGAAAGTCAAAGTTTACATCTCTAAAGATAATTAAAATAGCACATGACTTTCACGTTAAAATTTTAAAAATATACTAGCGATTTTGTAGTTTTGCCATTCAACTTTAGCTCACGTGAAAGCCACCAATTGGGAGTCAAAATATCACTTTTAAATGTTGAGGAGTTGGTCCTAATTTCCCCAAAATGAAAAATCTAAAACCTTTCCCATTGAACATTTCAGTATTCCATTTTGGCAACTTGCATATTTGAAAAAAAACCTCCCAAGACCTAGATGAGTATTAAACACTATGTTTACTAAATAAATTAATGTCGATTATTTGTCATCGTTGATGACCATCGTCAACTTACATGGCAACATGTTGTCATTAAAGAGTACTACTATTTATCATCATAATTATAGAACATTAATGACGTGACAATTCATTATCCTTCATATTTCTCTCTCTCTCTCATAAAAAAATGAACTGTTTAATCTCATTATTCCATATAGAAATCATATCACCAATGTTTCATCATCATAATGATACATAACATTATTCGACATTAAATGATAAGTCTAATCAAAAGCAAGAAAATAAAACCCATGTAATTTGACCTATCATTCAATATCATCTAAACCTCATAATGGCATTACTCAATTTCAATCATTTATAAACCCTAATGCTATTTAATACAATAAAAAGGCTGAAACAGATTATTATATTGTCAACAGTAGGCATGGATAATCTCAATAAGATAAATACAAAGTTATATACGTTGTATTTTATTTATAATTTCGTTCCTTCTCAAATTCAACAAATTTTAAGTTCAAACTTGATGGCTTTTACGCTAAAGAAAAACAAAATTGGACTCCTAGGGCACGAAAAGGGCAGCAACGCTCGAATACAAGTCTAATGCTTCAAACGGCACATTGTCCAGGTGAGTCACAAACTTGAAGTTAAAAAGAATATGGCGAAATAGAGAAATTATGGCAACTAACATATTTTTATCCCGCTTTCCTCCTTAATAACAAGAAGCTGCATGTTTCAATAAATTACACCACTTCGAGAAGACTACACCGCAACTGGTTGAGCGATTGGACTAGAACTGTTGACTTTAACCTGGAGTAAGAGAAACGTACAAAAAAAAAAAAAAATATTACTTTGTATTGCTGAAATTATTGACTTCGACCAGACTGAAAATACATTTGCGATATACAGAAGCTGTCTTGATGCATATCGTTCGTGCATTATAAGTCATCTAATGTACCATTGAAAAATGAGAGGGAACTTCGGTTCAGGTCCTAGTGAGGGTTTCCTACTTACCTGCAATTTATATATGCAAGCGTGTAAGGTATTCTTGAAACAACTTGGAAATCTTATCTCGGCCTTCCAGACAATTGACAAACACATCCTAACAACAATTTTACATAGATTTGGACTACAATGAGCCACACCTAGTGGTAAGGGTTTCACAGTGACAACTTCAGCCAGCAATAAAAGATGAGTTCAGTATTTTAGAGGGTCGAGATCCAGACACAAATGGACCATGTTGTCCTCTATTGCCTCTTGACATGAATCCTCGGGCCAATTAGGGGTCTTATCAGGAAAAAAAAAACTATTGAGGAAAATGAGATATTAGTATATTACCTTTGCTGATTTGAAGAGCTCGTCTAGAACTTCAGACAGTGTTGGATGCGCATGAACAGCAAATTTTATGTCCTGCAGAGTTCAAAAGTTTTAATGAATAATAAGCATCTGAATGTAGAAGCAGATTATTTAAATTGATGTAGAAAACTTGGTGAATCCTGCAAACATAAGTCTAGTTTATATTATCCATGTCATCTAAATGCTATCGGCCTTCTGTTAAAGATACAAATAAGTCCAAGTACGAGTATTTGGTTGTCTAAGTGACTTCACTTGCCTTTTTATGACTTGATACATATTTTGTGTATTATCAGAATAGCTACATGCATCCTTTGCCCCAGTTAACAAGTTATTTGTCATCCCACTTGTAGGTTTCAGAGTAAAATGGCTTTCCATATAGAAGCAATGCAAATTTAAAGGCAAAATTTACCTGTATACGCGTTCCCATGGCTATGGCATTTGATGCTTCATGTATGAGGTCTGCAGCATGCATCCCAAAAATGTGAACCCCAAGGATCTCTCCAGTGTCAGGTCTGTAAATCAACTGCATGAAAATAACAGGATTGGTTATTAGTCATTCCCTTCTAATCAAAAGCAAAAACTGTAGCACATCAGTGGCGGATCCAGGATTTGTGGGTAGAGAGTTGACATAAGTTGGAGTTTGCAGAGAAATTATGTGCGTGTGTGAGTGTATAATTATTTGAAGTTTGCCACCTTCCTCAAACTATCCCACTTTTTGCTATCATGAAGAAGTAATTGAGGACAGAGTATCGACCATTCATACTTGTGACGCAACAATTTCTAAATAATCATGTATCACCTTGGCAAGTCCTTCTCCTTCATTTTCTGCAAGGGCTTTTGTGTTAGCTTTGAAACTTGTTTTTGTAATACTCATTTCAAATCCCTCCTTCTCAGCTTTTTCTCTTGTTTGAGGCTGCCAAAGTCAAGATTATTCAAGCAAGATTCTATGAATAAATGAACAGTATTCAGAAAAGTCACCTGCAAGAAATTATCTACACATTTTTTTCTATTTCTTTTAAGGTTCTATCCACTACTTGGATGGAGATAAATCCAACCACAATGATAGAAAGTTGAGATCAAGTAAAATAATAAAATATTGTCATTTTAAAAGGTGTTAATAAACAAGCTCTTTCCCTCTATATGTGGGTGATCATGTGTGCGTGCGTGCGTGTGGGTGAATATTTCAGACAGGCACTACCACAGCAAGCTAATCAGAACAAAAAGGAAACTTTCTGTTTATAATATCTGCTATAGTATCTGAAGGGCGGTGAAATCTTGTCCTGCAATCAGTATGACTATTGGTGGCAATAGGAAAATTTTCTTCAAACTACGAATTAAGATTATGATATTTTTCTCCAAAAATGCAGACCAGCTACAAATATTGCAATGCAGGATAATACCAGTCAAATCAAATATTCAATCAATCTTTACAAGACTGGCCACAGTAAAACTGCTGGTCAGAAGAATGCTATAACTCAATCACTACTACCACATGGAGTATAATAAGTAAGCATCCCATAACTGAACCTCCATGGAGTTCTTTGCTGATAATCTACCAAACCCATCCGTTATGTGAACAAGTTATTGAACAGTCCCGATACCCCAAAGTGATTTGTGTATATCTATGACTTCTCATGACTTAAAAGATTTTGTCAGAAGTCTTCCAAATAAGGCCCGCCCAAAAACTTTTAGATGTAGAATAATAGTAATACTTTGAAATTGTGCATAATTTAAAAAGAACAGTTCCACTGGGTTAAGTTTTCTCAACTCCTTCAATGGTTACACAATGGGTGGTGGGTATGTTTATTTTCATAGAACAGATGCTATCAACGAGTGCGGGGATTAATTTGCAAATTTAGAGATTGTAATTATAACCATCAATGCAAATAAATCCTCACAAACAGGAACCTTTAATATAACTTCTGTGCTGGCTTTCCACAAGGATGCACATCTACATAACTATATAAAAAGAAAAGTCACTTTATGAAATAGCAGGCCATTTACCCAGAGGAAGAGAGAGAGAGAGTTGAAGAGAATTAGGTATAAAAGCAAAGAAAAAGATCAGAAAGTAAACTTATACCTCTGTTAATCCAACCATACTGATTTCAGGATGGGTAAAGCATGCAGCCGGGATGCTTAAATGGTTCAGCACATGGTCCTTCCCAGAAACTTGCTCAACAACTAAAAGGGCAATGCCGGAAGTTAATTAAGTATATATAAGTTGATAAAGAATACCCAATTTCCAAAAAATATTGGGTTTTTACCAGAGATTCCTTGTGCACTTGCTGCATGAGCAAGCATCATTTTCCCATTAGCATCGCCAATGCAATACAAGTGAGGAACCTAATTATCAGAAAGGCATGTCAGTAAAATAAAGTCGTAAACATTCCAAATGGTACCAAAATAAAGGAATATAAAACATCATAAACAAGCAAATGAGACTCATGACTCACCAACTTTCCATTTGCATCAATTACTCTCATGCGCTCGTCAATAGGGACAAATCCACGTTGTGTTTGTACGTTAATCTGCATGGATAAAAGATAGTTTTAGAATTTTAAAAATTAATTTCCGTTGTCAGCTAATTCATTATGCCAGACAACATACATTTTCCAGCCCAAGTCCTTGAGTGAATGGAGCCCTTCCAGTTGCAATAAGAGCTGCATCTACCTGAAGGTTGCCATAGCAAATTTAGGGCAGTGCATAAAAAGTATGGAGCAAAAATTCTCGTTAAATTACGCAAAGCTAGAGCAGGTGTGGCAACAATACAACAAGAGGCTAATCTTTATTCCCAATCAACTTGGGAGTTGGCTAGGTTTGGCAACGGTGACTGTTCAAAATATCCATTGTGCTACAGTGAAAGAACAACCAAAACATTCCAGAAGAATGTCATTTTATTTCAGGACACATGACTTAACATGTATTGTGCATCACTGTTCTTTGTCCCTGATGACTGCTATGAGTAAATATCATTTCCTTTGAATAAATAGTCAACTATGTGTCTAGCAAATATGTACTTTCATACATTGAATTATAAGTTTCCTACATCATGTATTGTGAAAATGATGTGATATACGAACTACAGTCCTAAATGTTTCCCCAGAAAAGACATCTTACCTCCACGGTACCCTTTGGTTCTTTTGTCTTTGCATCGATGAGTTCTATTATTACTGGCTTTCCATCCTTTGCTGGAGTGATCTGTAGATGGAAGTTAAACTCACAATGTGCAAATAATATGTTAAATATCTGAGTTGATTTATTGGCAGGCATGCAACAGGCAGCTGAGTCGCATCAATTACCTTGCTAGCAAATACACCAGTATGGTAGTCAATCTTGCGAGGATTGATAAGAACTCGTTGAGCTAGTTTTCCAATTTCAGGATCAAAACCAGGCATGAGTTGATCTAAAGCTTCAATAAACGTAACCTGTGAAGTTCAACTGTGATCAGCTTGAGTCTCATATATATTTTACCAAGAAAATAATGACATTAAATAAGAACAACTTATAATTTGTTTTATTTAAATTTCAGTGGATATCAGTAATCAAGGCAGGGATTCAAATATTCCTGAAAAGTATATATGAAAATACAGAGTAGCAGTTGCCCCTTCAGAATTTTCCTTTTTCACTCTATTTCTTTCTTCGAATTCTCACTGTCTCTTCTCTTCTCTTTATTTTCCCCTTCCTTCTTCTTGGTCCCATGCTAAGAAATTTTTTAGAAGAGGAAAGTTATCTGATGACCCTCGAAGAGCAGGACTCAGCATTGATGCCAATAAGATTCTTTTACAGCAGGGCCTTCTTCCTCATAAATGGATGTCATTCAATAAAACCTCAATATGCTGTAGCTGTGATGATCACGATGTTTTATTTTTTTGTCCTAAACTTATGAGATTATTAACAGTTCAATAATATCAGACGAGTCTACTAATGGGTTTGTGATGATAATATTTGTTTAAGATCATTGTCAATTCCAAATTTTTAATGTGATAGTTATCTATAGCTGGTTATTTGGTGTTTTTATTTTGGGATGTTACATTTATTGCCTTCCTTTAGTCGAGTTTACTTAATGGGTTTGTGATGATGATTATTTAAGATCATTGTCAACTCCATATTTTAAATGTGATGGTTATCTATAACTGGTTATTTGGTGTTTTTTATTTTGGGATGTTACATTTAGTGACTTAAAAGATTAAATCTATAAGCATGCTAGCAATTAAAGTTCTCAAACTTGGATGTTAATACAACCATGTATAACTAGTAAGTATGCTAGCTGCTAAGTAAACAAGTTTGGATTTCAGCACGATATTTATCATCTAGAGAAATTTTCATTCAAATCCTTATACGGGTTCATATTAAAATGACAAGTTTTTATTGGCAAATTTTATCAGTTGTAGCTAGAATTGGTATAAATTATTGAGGAGACCGGAAAGATTAATTAAGTTCAACAATGAGTTGTAAATATTGCAAATAGCTTCATCCAACTGTTTAATAATATTAGTAATATCTTCAATAGTCGTTATTTACAAAATCATGTAATATGTCTTCAAATAATTTTCATAACACTTCCTTGCTATATCACAAAATAAATATTTAGTCCATATATTATTTTATAAAAAAGCATACCATGAGACTCCCTCTTGCGAACTTGTTCATTTCTATTTTAAATTTACTTTATGCATATCTTCAACTACAAAATAATTTCTTGATCATATTTAATACTTACTTTGTCATTAAAATAATTTTTTTAGAAAAAACAATATTATCATGCATCAAGTCAAGATTTTTTCTGTAGATGTGACAATATATATCTGTTTAGTTTCACTGAATTTATTATGGTGATTATACATTTATAGTTCATTGGTATTGTAAATTTTCTGTACTTCAACTAAATATACAGTTAAAGTTCCACCATCTTTTAAGTCAATTTTTATATAAAATATAGCACACAACAAAATCGAAATTGAGAGAGAAAGAATGAAGGACAACTCTGATTTCATATGGTCATTTTACACGAGAAAATACGAAATATCAAATGATGAATCATGATAATATGTGCAGGTAATATTATCCTATAAAAAATAGAGTAACAATATAATAAGTCACACCTCACTTCCAAGTGCTGTATAGACATCACTGAATTCGAGCCCAATGTAACCACTTCCTACAATAGCTATCCACTCCGGAACAAATTCCAGTTTAAGAGCATGATCACTGGTTATTACAGACTTACCTGCAGCCATGCATCAATAGTTTAAATATATAATAAAGAAGAGAAACTGTTAAGGAATATGCTCTGCACCTCAGCCATGCAATGGAAAATCTATAAAGATAGCAACGAAACTGTACAAAGTCAAAATCAATGCCAAAAGGCTCTATTGTCTTAGTCACTCAAACAATAAACGTTCTACAGATAATGGTTTCCAATTTTTCCGTCCTCCAACATGACATTAAAAAGAACACACTTTAAGGTGATAACTTCATTTTTAGATTAAATACTTGTTATACCATACTTACAACAGTCTGATCCAAAATTTTGTTCAACACCATAGATTTATAGCATCAATGAAACACTCAATAAATGCAGTGATAAGTCTAGAGCATGGGGAAGCCTATGAGGAAATTACATGATGATTTCATTAGGCCCTACAGAATTACGTGTTCTAATTTTCAGCGCAAATTGTTAGGCACATGCAGGGGTAGTCATATTGGAAAATTACAATTTCCGTGCACTTTAACAAAATAGCCTACCAGGTCATGTGATGACAAAAATATGGTAGCATTTAAATTCTAGTAATTTGAAAGCTATAGAGATTTTTCCTGTCAATGACACCAGGGCATTTTATTTCAATAGAAACCTTGGAGTCTTTTATGATACAGTAACACAAGAATCCTCCATCCCCCCTCTCTCCCTCTCCCTTTACAACCGCGCCGCCACAAAAAAAATTAATTTGTTAAGACAGTAATAGAATAAAGGAAAATACAAAGCAACTAAGAATCCTCCATCCCTTCCCTCTCTCTGTGTCTCTCTCACTCTCCCTTCTCCTTCCTAACTGCGTCACCACAAAAATGATTAATTTGTTAAGACAAGAATAGGAAAATACAAAGCAACTTCTTGGAAACTATGCTAAAAATAAAAGATGATAAAGAAACAAATAATTACCATCAACTTCAATTCCCTTGGGCACAAGGGGAATAGAACCGGTAGCAATTATTATGTCTTTTGCTGTTATGATAGTGTCTCCAGACCCTTCTTTTCCGAACTTCAACTTTTGTGAACCCTGGATATGCTTATAATTGTTATGCTGTAATTTTTAATTATACCTAAACCATGAAAATAAGTTTGATTTACTAGTAATAGAGCTACAAGGATTAACACAAGAATTCAAACCTCAAAATACCGATGAGAAAATAGATCAACCTACCAAAATTGTACCAGTGCCTGTCAATATATCAACACCAAGAGCCTTCATTGAATTTGTCAAATTACTTCGTATTTTTGAGGCCAAATTGTTTGCATGATCTGCAACTCCCTGTCTGTCATATCCAGCAGCTGCAACCTATCATTGTGGAATGTGATGTTTGATAAGTTGGGAAGGATACACCAACTAAAAGAACACGATAAGAGAAAAAGCCATCAATCGTTCAAGCAAATTTCCACTGGCGGTCACATGACTTCCTCACTATGCGTAGCTTGATACAGATTTCTAAATGGTAAATCTTTGCCCATTTAAGCTTCTTGTTAACCAATTCACTGTGCAAAAGAACAAATGTTTTGTTTCATGTTGCTATTACTTAACTCTCTATGTTTCTCTTCTGAAGGTTGTCATAGAAACACAATAATCATTATCACATTCCTTTCAAAAGGCTATGCAATCATCGGAACTTCAGTAAAACTTCCTATAGAATTTTTATTACCAAACGGCAGGCATATAATTTTAATTCACATTATATGGTTCTGAATATTCTGTGAACTAAGAATAATTTATAGAAAAAATGGTAGTACAGTTTTCCAAGATCGTGATGATGCTTGTACATTCTGAAATTATTTCAGAACCTTTCAGTCTCGAAGATAATTTAATAAGACAGTGAATTACATCACATGCATCCACCTTGATTGTCATAATGAAAAGTACCTGTAGCCCAAAGGACTTCATATGGTGTTCATTTTGAAGCTCACGCATGCGGCCACTCACAGCCAGAAGTGCTTTTGAAGGCACGCAGCCCCTATTTACACAAGTTCCTCCGACAACATCTCCTTCAATGATTGCAGTTTTCAAACCCTGCAGTACACATGAGTTATCTATCTTCTCATGACTCTCAGCTACATAAATATACAAAAATGATTTACATCTGGCATCACAAATAACAATAATATGGACATTAGTATTTCAGAGTGGGAATACATTTATACTTAACATCTTTGGAAAGTAAATAGATAGAGACGCCCCTTTGACTGCGTTCAACAAATCAAGCACTCATCTTGGATCGTAAACACTTCATAGTCACAAAACTGAATTGAGAAGTACATGCAAATGTTTCATATCACCAAAAAAGGTCTCACTCTTAACCAAACAGAAATCAATATAACAGAGATGCTAGTAAATCATGATATGGATTGCTTCGAATAACTTACAACCTTGAATTAACAAAATAAAATAAAAAAACTAGCTATTCATCACCATCAATTCAGCTTACAACTGATTAATGAAGCAGCTAAAAATAAGGAAAACGAATTAACATACTCAAGTATTACTTTTACCTTCTCAACAGCATGAAGAGCAGCACCATGTCCACCAACACCAGCACCAATAATCACGAGATCATAATCAAATCCCCCCTTGGACGGCGTTCCATTGCTTTGCAACGCAGCACAAACTTTCTTAAAACTCGAATCTCTAGAACACGGCACTAATCGAGTCGAAACCGACAACGAATTGAACGACTTGGATTCAAACACTTCTCTTCTTAGACCGCAAAATCGGAGAGATCTCGGCGTCCACAAATACGCATTGGCGGCGACAGTGCAGTTGGATCTGGTGATCGGTGAAGGAGAAGAGAGCGAGAGAGAGATTGCAGATTGCATTTTCGGAGAAATTTGATGTGAGAGTGTGTTCTGGATTTGGAGCTCCGAAATGTCCGTTGGGAGTGGCGGACTTTACTATGTGAGGTTTTTACTGTACTGTGTTTGATGAACTAACTATTGTTAGGACACACAGTCCCAGTGAGTAAATATATGGGATTCCAACTAGAATTGATGTATAAAATTGTTGCTAGTGATCTAATATCGCCAAGCACCACGCATTCTAGCAATCGTGTAGGGATGTTAAACGAGACTATTCAAATTTGAGTCGCTCGAATTGTCCTCAAGTTGAAAATCGTCAATTTGTTTTCATTGAAAATGACATGTTTAACTCAATCATCTGGCCCACTAACCAACAAACTTGCAAGCCAATTTACACTAGAAAAGCATTTAGTAACCACACACTTCACGTTCTCAAAATTACCGCGTGCATACGAATATACGTTTTGTTTCATTGCTCGAATTGAACTTACCTAAAAAATTTAATTGTTCAATGTCCACACTTACTATGCTATGTTAATTTATGGAAAAATAGGCTTTCATTCAGCGAACATTTTGCATGATTTAAAAACTATGCAGGTTTCTTTATTATCTAGAAACTATATTATATAAACAGCATCCAGATCAGAATGTAGCCTTGCTATTGGACTTTTACGGGGGTCGATTGCTATTCCATTCACGTGGGGGCATAGAATTTCACAAAAAGATTATCCCAGTCGAGAAAGAGAATGAAGAAAGACCCAGAGAGTGAGAAAGAGTGAAATAATGCTTATTATTTCAAAAATCAAATATTAATTAAATTTTTATTTATGAAATAATTAATTAAAAATATATTTTATTAATGCAATATATTATGGTCACAATTTCATGGTTATAAGTCACATATTATCAAATTAATTGATTACAAATTATTTTTCGATTATAAATAAAAAAATTTATAGGTCACAATTTATTTTTCGATCACAAATTACAAATTTTATAAGTCACAAATTATTTCACGGTTACAAATCACAAATCATATAGATCNTTTCACGGTTACAAATCACAAATCGTATAGATCACGACTTATTTCACGACAATAAATTTTCAAATTAATTAGTTACATTATTTATTGGTCATAAATTAACAATTTAATGATCACAACACCCAAATAATTGGTCACAAACACTTTTCTCACCACCACCATGAGCACCCCACCTCCAGAACCACCACCACCACCTCGTCAGCATCACCACAACTCCCACAACAACACCATGCCCACAACACATCACCACCACCACCACTATCTTCATCTACACCACACCACCACCACCACTCCCACAACCACCACTTCACCAAAAAATCCAAAAACCCACCATCGTCGCCGCCACCACACACTACCACCATTTGCGCTACTACCATCACCTCAAAAACTATAACAAAATATGCCGCAAAATCACCATAAAAACCATTGTACAATGCTGCAAAATCACCATAGAAACCTTCACAAGCGGCGTTGTGATCCGTAACGTTGGAGAAAAGTTCAAATCACTGCTATGATCCACAACGTCGGAGAAAAGTTCAGATCCACAAGCGACGTTATAACCAGGCAAAGCCATTGAGGTGCAGCGCCACACCTCAACTCCACTGCGCGGAGTTATGCATCCGATGCTGCATCCACTTAAGCGAAGCAACAGAGCTATGAATCCACTTAGGTGAAGCAGCGGCTGTGTCTCCGATGCGCGCCTCAACGTCGGAGTTATTTTGATAGGTGATGGGTTTATAGATTTATTTTATTTTATAATATTATTGTTAATATTTAAAAATTATATTATTTAAAAAATTTTATATCTGAACATTGAAATTGAAACTTAAAAAAATCTAGTCGAGTGTAAATTCCTCGTCCAATAATGTGATTCTTCAACTATGGGCCAAAGTCCTTGAATCCCAATCAGTTACATCATTGCCCAAAAAAGTAGGTTTGACAAACGTTCTCTCGTAACCTTTTCGCTCATTGTAAACTTCATGTCCCAACACGATCCGAGCAATAAAGCATAAGCCCGTGGCTCACAAGATCAATTTCCACCAACAACTAAAGGTTGGTGGTTGAGGCCATAGGGGAACAAGTTCTACTAAAATATTAAAATATGATAAATGGTGTTAGACATACAAAACTTAGATTAAAGGACTTGGGTCTACATAAAACAAAAAAGTGAATTCAGACTATTTGATAAAATCTAAAACAGAACAAATAAAACAAGTCCTCTTGTAATTNCCCCAACAAGATCCGAGCAATAAAGCATAAGCCCGTGGCTCACAAGATCAATTACCACCACCAACTACAGGTTGGTGGTTGAGGCCATAGGGGAACAAGTTCTACTAAAATATTAAAATATGATAAATGGTGTTAGACATACAAAACTTAGATTAAAGGACTTGGGTCTACATAAAACAAAAAAGTGAATTCAGACTATTTGATAAAATCTAAAACAGAACAAATAAAACAAGTCCTCTTGTAATTCTAATTGCAACGATAAGGAAAAAATTCGGAGCCAACTTGTCTGAGTTGCACTGTCAGCAGAATATTTGTGTACACGAACATCCTACAATTCATCCTGCAGAACAGAAGCCAATTATGGTATATGAAATTAAACTACTGTAAAGTAAATGGTTAGCCGTGAATTTGAAATAAACACCGATTGATGTTCTTACATGTACATCATCATCAACTGAAGCAGTAGGGTCTTCTGCATCATCATCAACATCGTCAGCTTCAGCATCATCGGCATCATCTCCATCCTCAGCCTATGAAAAGAAAGGGCATTGTAATCAGGATATACATAAAAGATATGTATAGACTATATTAATCTTTGAAGAGAGGATTCACGTCTTACGTCAGAATCAACTGGCTCATCCTTAGATTCCTATATAGAAAACAAAACGATGTTCAATAAAGGAAAGATTAAAGAATCCACTCAACGACTGATATTAAGTGAGATTAAGTTACCTCTTCTTCTCTCTTCTTTTCTGCCTCATCAAAAGCAGCCTTCTCAGCCTGCAAAATTGACATAGTTCACGCATCAATAGGCAGGTAAAATTTTCACCCATGTTTGCAGGGAAAACTACTGTATTGAGTAAATATAGAGAGAAGATGCTTTTGAAACTAATGATGCCACGTACATCCTTTTGCTTTCCCCATGTTTCCTCGGCTAGCTTCTTAGCATATTCAGGGTCATCACTAATCAAAACATTGTCGAACAATGTTCCAGATTTCACCTGAAAATTTGTATAATTTACTTGAGAGATTTAATGAATTACATACCAAAAAAATCATGTGAAAGGACAATCATTTCTTTTACCTGCCACAACTCAATGCCGACATACTTCAAATTTGGGAAAACATAGAGATCTGGGTCATCCTTGAAATCTGGGATCATGATATTATCAAATTAGCATTAAAACTCCTGACGCTAGTGTGATGCACCCACACAGTGAAAAGAGAGAATGGTGATGAACCTGGGTTATCAATCATTGGTGCCTTCCACTTGCCCTTGTAGTTGGGGTTCTTAAGTTTCTGGAAATGGAAGAAGCTAGTTATAAGAGTTTATTCCTCAAACAAGTCAAAAACCTATATTTAGATTTCACAAACCTTTGGCTTCCATGGTCCCTTGTACTCGGGGTTGGGCATAGTTGGTGCAGTCCACTCGCCATCCTCCTCGTCATCCCAGTCTTCGGGCTGTAATTGCAAAGCATCTTATTTAAGTACATCGATTTATTAATGGGTAAGCAGGGGAATGGAAATTAGCTTTAATCACCTTCTTGGCTTCAGGATCTGGAATCTCCTTTGGGATGTCATCATAACCCTGCAGCCATAGAAAATATATGATTTTTTATTGACTCATTACCATGTGGTTCTTTTTATTTAGAACATGGCAGAGGATACAGAATCACAGTTCTTACCTCTGGCTTCTTGTCTTCAGGGTCTGAGATGTATTCCTTGTCGTCCCAATCTTCAGGCTGTCATTGACGTGTAGAAAGTAAATCACCAGAACATAAAGTAATAAACGATACATCATCTAGAACAAAATTGTTATATAACTGGAACAACAGTTACCTTCTTGGCCTCCGGGTCCTTGATCGTCTTTGGTGGAAGTAGATCCCAGTCGGAGTACAAGCTTCCAGACTGCTTTTCTACATTGTCAATGAGGATGCTGTAAGTAGCATCTGGGCGCAGGATAAATGTATATACATGCGTCAGTTGGTCAGTCTCACATGGGACATCCTTCTTGATCAAATTATTTTTCCCACTGTATGTCAGAATAGCATGGACTTTCTTGGTAGTGTAGCCACAAATGTCTGGTCCAAACATGATGCTGCAGTCAACCACGTAATAAAACCAATCAGCAACTTAATCATGGACAACATTAACCCAGTGAGAACAGAAAAAACTACCACAAGGAAAGCGTATATAGTGTATGACCTGTATGGGGTGTCACCACCGAATTTCTTCTGATCAACTTCACCACTCAGCAATTTCATGTATCCACCACCACAGTCAAGCTTTTGCTCATGCTTGACAGAGAACTGGAACACAAAGGTCTTCTCTTTGTTGCTGAATTCAGGGAACTCAGCTGAGATGGCATAAAACCTATGGTCCTCACTGGTCTGGATACCTGGAGTTTGACAGAAGCTAACACCCCTTTAATTTTGTGTTTCATTATAAATAAATAACTACGTATATATATATGTTGCAAATGCACATTACAAAACGAAAGGTTACCTTTGTCGTTCGGATCTCCATTCCATTCGCCAGAGGTGTAATTCCACTCTCCAGCCATGTTCTCATCTTTCTTCCATTCGGATTTAACCCAACGGTTTTCCCATCCATCTTCAAAATTTACCAAAAATACAAATCAGCACAAGACAACAGATTCAAGCAGCAGTTAAAATTTTCATTTGATAAAAGGAAAAACTATTCAATCTGTTTTTGAGATCATTATAATACATTAACAAAACAGGAAATACTCCGAACTATGAATGTAGAAATGTCATTTGTCCAAAGCAAGCAGAACCCGACAACTTTTGCAACAAACACATGAAGTTCTCCCTTCCATATATTCAGTTACTTTCTGCTCCTTTCCTTTTTGTAACCTTGAAAAGTTTCCTTTACTATCACTCCTAAGGGAGCGAAAATCCCATGAATCATACAAACGTTACTTTCATATGCATGCCATGTACGGTCATTACTCGGTCATACATAAATGTATCTGATTTTGCAGTAATTTTTACAAGAAATGTAATGTGAAAGGGGCTACATCATTACCCCACGATTATACTACGACGTGATATATATTCACATTAGTTAAAACACATAAAACAAAAGCTCAACATATTACAAAAGTTTCATTCAAATTATAGCTCGAACATGAAATTGATCGCATAACTCGTCTAGATCAATTCAGCATTTTCAAAATCAGAGCACGAAAAATCGAAACATTAGTAAATTTGACATTTAAATTGACAAAGAGGAGAAAAATGTCATAGATCTAAACCAAAGAGTCGAAATTGCACAAGCATTTAGACCTGGTCCATTCCTTCGTTCAAACGATCAGATCGATATGTATAACAGAAATTAACCTTGATCATCCACAAAATAGTCAAAATATCCATCATAAAAAATCCGTAAAACATCAAGATACAGCAAATTAAATCACAGATAGCAGATTATTCCGATCTTCATTAATTAGGGAGAGAACACTACCATCGAAGCGTTCTTCGAAGAAAACTTCAGCAGATGAAATCGCGAACAGCAGAGAGATAGCAATGGCTAGAGATGGAAAGTCACGGCTTTTCATTGGTGCTCTTCTCTGTACTATCACCATGGCGGTTTTAGAGAGAGAGTGAGAGTGAGAGAGAGAGAGAGACTGAGCTTACATTACAGTGAGAGCTGTTTATATAAGTGAGTCTTTAAGCTGGGTTACACTGAGTTCAACTCGGGTCTTGGATCTGATGTGGCATGATAGAATGAAATGGACGAATCAGAATTTGACAACGTATAATTCTCTGTCATTGATTTAACGTGGCATATCCTCATTGGGTTTCACATGGTGAAACTTGTACGATAATACTTGGTCTGAAAATGACGACTTTAACCTTTGATTTTGACCTAGTTAGAGATTGGAAGTAATGAATGTCCGTGTTGGATGATTTTTATTCTTATTTTTCTATTTTTTGTAAAAGAAATTGAAAATTTTAAGTTAAGTTAGTTTTCTTTAAAACCCTTCTAGCCAGATAAAGTCCTCTTAAATAATTATTCAAATATATTCAAAAATAATTCGTTAATATCAGAAGCAATTTTGACTTTTTAGAAGTAGTTTTTGACTTTTCAAAAGTTCTATTAAACGAACCTTAAAATACACAAGATTATTTTTAAATTCTTGTTTGTTCAATGATAATTGCAAAATAGTTTCAACTATATTATTTTTTACAAAGCCATGTTTGATAGAAATTAAAATTCAGATTATAATTTAAATTAAAGTCAATAATTAATGTTACAATCTTACTACATGTACATGAGATTTTGCCAACCTGCATTACAAGGGACAGTTGACGCGCATTCATTGGACCTTGGACAATAAATAGTATCCCAGCATCTACACAGGTGCCACATATCTCTCTCTAACAAAATCACATGTACAAGTGGCTTAACTCTTAATTTTAACCACATATTTTATGAGATTTACAATTTTTCTGTTACACAATTCATTAACTTTTATTAAAAAAATAAAGTTACTTTGATATCCATTTTTGACATCTTGATTGACATCTCATGATGTGTAAAAAATCTGGTCATTATTCAAAGCAATGGCCAGATTGCCCGCCACATCATGAAATGTCAATTAAGATGTCAATGTAGTGAAATTGTTACAAAAATCAACTAAAAATATGATTTTAATCCCTACTAAATATGGACTAAAAAATTTTGTATTTAGCTAATTTATTTAAATGTGTCTATTTAATCATGCAAAAAGATTTTAAGTAGCCTTGTATTGAAATAGGGTAAAATAAATGATTGTTCACTAAACTTTAGTTTGTGTAACTACTTACTAATCAAACTTTAAAATGTAACTCAACACTCACTCAAATATGATACACGTAACTCATCCATAATTGAGATGGAATCTGACGGAATTGTCCACGTGGCGGATGGAAATCTGATGTGACATAATTTAACCGTTAAAACGCTCCATGTCAACAAATCACTCTTCCAAACAATACATAGACAAAAATCATTCTGATTGTTTCCCTTCTTCATGGCTATACACTCTTCACTTTTTGAACCACCAAAATTGAATAAGAACATTCACAAAAAAGAGCCCAAAATTCGAACTTACAATTTTTAATGCCCATGAAATCTGCTTCCATCGCCTCATTTTTTGTCCATGATTCCTGACAGTAGAGACTTCTCTACAAAGGCATAATGTCCCTTCCAAAATTTGGGGTTTACTTGATGAATGAAGCATCTTCAAGAGAAGAATGAAGGTTTGGGGATTAGAATTAGGATTTGGGAGTGATTTTCAGACTACCTTCAAGATTTAATCCTCTCCAATGTTAATAAACATGCTGTCAATTGTTTAGTCATGTTAGGGGCTGTTTGGAAGAGTGATTTGTTGACGTGGAGTGTTTTAACGGTTAATTAATGCTACATCAGATTTCCATCCGCCACGTGGACAATCCTGTTAAAGACGTCAAACGGATTTCATCTCAGTAATGGATGAGTTACATTAATGATATTTGAATGAGCTTTGAGTTACATTTTAAAGTACAATTAGTAAGTACTTACAAAAGTTAAAGTTCAGTGACTATTTATTTATTTTACCCTATTGAAATACAGTTTAGGTAAATTTACACAAACTAAACTATCTAACCGACGAGGAAGAACAGACAAAATTGACGAAAATGTTTGAATGGTTCAAATTACAAGTAAAATGAAGGAGGTTTTACTATGCATTTGATTTGACTATAACTCGTGTGCATACCCACATGTATAGATTACAAAATGGCGTTGTTAATGATATCGACAAGTGTAAGAGGTAATCGACAACAATAATATATATTTATCAACAAGAGTAGTGCTAGTTACATATATTGGTCGCGGATGATAGAACGTTAATAAGCGTAAAATAGGTCTGATTGTCAATATTTGATCATTAAAAGCATTATTTATTTGTATTTATTTTAGTAAGTTCTTTTTAAAGGTCGAGTTAGTAACATTTTTGTTAGTACATGGCATGGTAGAACTCAAGGTTTAAAGAACTATGTTGTTTAAAAGTGAAATAGATAAAGAGTGAATATATTTTATTTATTTATATTGTGATTAGAAGTTGGCAAAAAAAAAATTTTTTTTGATCAACTTAAAATAAAATAATAATTTTTAAATATAAAACGTGTTAAAATAATTGTATAACTTTTTAAAATTTTCTTGATTGGAAAATTCTGAGTTTCATACAATTCATTTTGCATGTAATGCCCTTATATAAGCAGAATTCATTTTTTGCCACACCTCTTTTCCGTGATTCTCTCAATTTCCATGATACTTGTTTTATTTAACAATTGAAAAATATTTCATTTTACGATTAAATTTTTTTTTAGTCAGATCTAGTTAGATTTTTTTTGAAATTGTTTGTTTCAATTCTATAAATATTTGTTTGACCTAATTGAAGTTTACTCACTAGATCCAAACGGAAACCTAAAACTAGGGATGAAAAAAAAAAAAATTCACGGCAGACATCAATACCAAATCGAAACCGTTGTTTAGAAAGCGTTGGTTTGGGTCCATATGAAACGTTGATTTAATGAAAAGTGACAAGGTATTTTACTTGTGTGAAATGTTAATTTTTAATGATAAGTAACATAGTCTGTTACTTTTTTGTGTGGCTAAACTTGAAATGTTGTGTTTTGATGAAGTGACAATATGTTACCTTTTTTTACTAAGCTATAATGAAAAGTAATAGCATTTTCAATTTTCTGCACCTCAGTATTTTCCAATTTTTTTGTTTTATGGATGGGTATTCGTGAAATTTTCCCTTCTTATTTCACAAAATTTCTGTGGGATTTTGATTCATAGCTAGTGATCATGTGTTCGATATTTCAACATTTTTGTTGAATACAATATAGTTATCGATTGGTAGGATGTAGAAATAAAAAAGTACAAGCCCACATCAATGTTGGATTTGACTCAAATAACTGAAATAAAAATGGGAAATGGCTTAAAAGCGTTGTTAAATAATTGAAGGGTTGCATAATAATTATATAATGAAGAGAAGGGAGGACCAATGTGAACAATTATAGCATCGGCTGCATTGAAGAATTTAGGATATGGGCTTTCTAGTCGTGGGCCCCCTCTTGTGAGGGGTCTGTACACCAAGATATCAAACTTGATATACAAATAGCAAAACTCTTTAGGATATAGAATTCTTTGGCAATGATAAGTACTATGAACGAAATAATGTTATAACTAGCTAACTAGGATTGGTCAATATATATACAATACGGAATTTATATGCAGACAAAACCCTAAAATAAAAGGTTGAATAGAAATAGGGATGACAAAAAAATCTCTCATACCTGATACCCATGGTTCAGAGCTGGGATTTTTCGCCTAATCGAGTACACGGGACAAAGAAGAGGCATGGGTAGTTGCCCTGACATAGGGTGCAGGGTGAGTGCAGGATACATGGTCCCACCCCATTTAAGGTTCATTTCAAAATTCAAGTTTTTTTTATCACACAAAAATGGGGGAAAAAAAAAAAAACCATCATCATTTCTAGAAGCATGATTTTTTCTATAATTTGAAAAAAGTAATGATTTTTACCAACTAAAAATGTTAAAAATAAAAAAGTAAAAAGTAAATGAGGCGATAAATGGGGTACAGAATCCGATCCGCCTTAACCGAGTACGAGAGCGGGCTAAGAACACAAAAATTTCCAACGGGATGGGAGACGGGATGTCTGCCCTGACTCGGTCCATTGTCATCGTTACATAGAAACGAGTTAATTGATTCTCTTTCTCTGATTATGCTTTGTCCTCTTTCCTCTCATTTTTTCCCAGCGTTTTTGTGTGTGTTGAAATTTTTTTCCCTACAAGAAGCAATAGACACCCAGCTACATGTATGAATATTCGTATTTATTTATTTTAGAAAATGTTCCTAGATAATACCATGCACATGTAGTCGTAATTGAGTTCGAAATGTATCCTCACAAGTGATGGGAATAAAAGCCTTTCCGAGCATTCTACAAATTTACCGGCACGCTTAAGTTTAACTTCCACCAGAAATGAAGAATTTCAAGCTAAGAGTTTCACTATAAATTTTGGTGTTTGATAGTGACCTATGTGAGCTCTTTCAAATTTCAATTCTAACCATCAAATTATTGAAATAAATAAAAATCAACATAATGGTAACCTTTTCTAAATAAGGACAATACCTTCAAGAAATGTACAAAAATTAACATCAGAAGAATCAGAAATTCTTTCCCATTTGAGGATTTTCCCCAAAGGGAAGAAGAACAAGTCTATTTATGAATAGAAAACCCCGAAAATATTCGGAGTAGAATTCCAAGTAGAATAATCTCCATCGATCAATCCTTCAAATTCAAATGGATCGGACAAGTTTACTTCCGGTTGCAACACAAGGTTTTCTTCAGATTCTCGACCTATCCGATTTATAGGTTGTGGACAGAAACCATCTGATATGGAATTTTCGATGCCATTCTGAATCACTTGATCATTAGGATTTACATCTAACGGATTAAGCCCATCGTTAGGAGTCGCATCCAGTAGATCTAGCAATGGATACGTTGATTCGACATTGACAAGGTGGCTCATCTCATCAGAACTTACAACTTGAGAATAATCTAGCAAGTTATTCTCAATATGGGCTAAAACTTGTGGGTTTGGGTTAAATATACTTGCATCTCCCACATAATCCGAGTAAGGATAGTCGAAAACTAGATTGGAAGATTGTGTTACCGATTCAATAGATGATGCATCTTGAATATTTTCTGCTTGTGCCCAAACATTCTGGTTTTGAGTCACAATCCCTGCAGAAATCCATAACTGTTACAAAAATAGTAGAGATTCAAAAGTCACAATTGAGAATTTCAATATTTTTCTGCATAATTAATCTCATACCTGATGTTGCATTTGAAGGAAACATATGAGGTTCCATTGTTATTCGTGGGGTATAATTTTGATACGGATATAGCATTTGAGGGAGAAATTCCGAGAAGGTATCGAAAGAGAAAAAAGTGGATTCTTGGCTCGGGAAGAGTTCATGGCTCAATGAAAATAGTCGTTCATCATTATGCAAAAGCCTTTTGTAGTGTTTATCGAGGGTTTTGGGAGCAAATTGAACGTAGTGTTTCCTGATCAAAAAGTCACAAATATCGTTATGTATTCGAGTGTAGTGAATTAGTTCAATGAATAAGAATTTAAAATTCTCTTCGTTTTCAATTAGTACGAATACCTCCAAAAGGAAGCTTGACCTCCCGTAAAATCGAACGACGGTTTCCAGACAGAATGTTTTCGCGGTTGGGGATTGGTTTCACAGTAGAACAAAGGCGGTTGACTCAACTGCACAAAAATTCTCGTTTTAAGCTAACGATGGACAATAATCGAACGTTTCATTCATTGAATTAATGATAAAGGGAAAAAGATTTAACCTCAATTTCCAGAGTTGCTACTTCATTTTCAGGCATACTGGCTCGAATTGCACTAATATCAGACCATTGAATTTCGATCTTATTCTTCAATGGTCTTTGTAGAATCTCCCAAACAATTTTTTGCTTCGCGTAGTATATCTTTGCTATCAAGTCACCTTCAAATATTGCTCTCCACTGTCACGTCACAATTATTATAAATATTTATTTAAGAAAAATTTTGATTCTTAGAGCATCATTTAAGTATTTCATTTCAAGAAAATCTACAAAAAAAAAAAAAAAATACCTCCCATGTTCCAATTCGAAGCAAATTTGCGGGGAAGTTGGTGGCCTTTAAATGCTCGTTATCCATTCGAGAACTATTATTGTTTAAGCCAAGAGCCGTCGCCATCGAATGATCTTCTTGATTTCCATTCGCCAGTGTCATCTCCACTAGATCGACGAAAGATGGCGTTTTTCGCAGTGTCAAACCTAAAGGGCTCGACTCTTCGGAACAATCCTGGATCCCTTCCTGCCATATTTAGCTATGAAACAAGTAATAGGGAAAAATATAAAAAGAAAAGAAAATATATAAATATGCATGATTTTATTAAAAACTAAGAAAAGCCATAAAATAACATATTCTAAACCTCAATCAATGCTATAAATTTCAAATTGGAAGATCAAACTATCATGCATGAAATCTAGTAAAAACATTCAATCATAGTTTTTCACAACTCTGTCAAGATCAAAAACATCACATATATATATTTATATCATATGTATATATTTACACTTGAACAAGACTGTAAAAGGGACAGAAACACTTAAAGAACCTGCAGATCCAATTGCTCAGAACCACCTGCAGTATCATTGCTTGAATTCCTTAACTCAAAACTGGGGCTCTTCTGAATTTTTTCAATTGCATCCCCCATCACTAGTTTGTATTAAACACTGTTCTTCCTCATCTCGCAAGAAATATTTTCATTGAAAATTCCCACCAAAATTTGACTCAGATTTGCTCACTATTTTTTTGCAAAATGTTTGATTTTATTAACTTACAAGCAGTAGATTAGGGTACGCAGTGCGAATCCAGGGGCGACAGAAAACACGTTGAGAGAGAAACTAGCGATTCTTTTGAAAAAAAAAGACTAATCATTTTACTGGTTATCCCATATAAGGACTCTCCTCTTTAAACACAGAGGTTATCAACTTACCTTAGGATTTTCACCACTCAAAGGTCAAAAATGGCTCCTACATTTTGTNAGGACTCTCTTTCAGTTTTAAACACTGAGTCACTGAGGTTATCAATTTACTTACGATTTTCACCAGTCCAAAATTTGGCGCCAGGGAGGGAGGGAGGCTGCTTTTTGCAAATTTTGGTTGCTTAATTCTTGAAAAATGAAATTTCTAACATTTCTCCAAATTTTACCGGTAGAATTGTGACAATAAAATCGGTGACATACAAATTGAAAAGTAAAGATTTTAATTTGACAAACTAATTCCTGAAAATACGAGACTACACACACTCTGTTTGGTAGGGTTTAAAATTATATTTTTAATAAATTTTGATAAAAGTTGACGAAATATGCTGTTGAAAAATTGTGAATCCTGTGAAGGTTGTTATTGACTTTGATTTATATTAAAATCTAGATTTTAATTCCCACCAAACATGGCCTTAATAGTCTTTTAATTTAGTTAGGAATCAAAATATAGCACATGATCTTATCATACAAGCAAGAATTAATATAATTGAGTAGAGATATATTTTTGTTGCTATGTTATTCTTCATAAAAGAGTATAAACTCTACGAGAAATGGACATGGACTATGCTTAAGCTATACTCGCCTATGCTTAACACGGCTCTCATGATAGTAGCGGACATTTTGACTGCGATCCACAAATTGACGCATGGGATTTACTCCTTAGTTGAGAATAGAGAGGGGAACATAGCATGTCGGGAGAGAACTTAAAGGATTTTCCTCGCAACAATTAATTTTCTTTGATTTAAAGATAGGGAAATTTCTAACTTTTGTCCACATTTTGTTCGTGGAATTGTGAGGAAAATCAGTCAAATACAAATTGAAGGTATAGATTTTAATTGAACAATTAAAAGAAAAGATAAACCAATTCCAGAATATATGAAAATTGATTATCACATAATAATAAAATATTAATATATTACTTTAGTTAGGAAATTAAAGCGTTGTATTGAATCTAGACTTTTATAAATAAAAAAACTTCAACGTGTATTTTCAATCAAGATATATATACTTTTTAAAAGTTTTAAAAAAATAGCAGGATATTCAAAATGTCAACGAATTTTAATGATTTTAGGAAATTCTTCACGTAATAGGGATTTTGTTATGTCAACCAACACCCCAATGTACAACATCCATCGCAATAGGGGGCTCACCGTTTTTTTATTGGACAATAGGAGATCTATACATCGGGGTGTTAAAAAAATACGTGAAATAATTTCCCTATGTAAATATCATTTTTAATTAATTTTTTTTAAATGATTAATTTATAATTAAATTATTATATATTGGTTACTTATTAAATCTAGTAACTTTCTACAAGTTTGGACATATTGATAATATTGAACATTAGAGATTTTTTTCCATTAAGAGTATTGATATGATATAAAAAATTGTATTTTGATAATTTATTTGAGTTGACAAATAACTTTCTACAAGTTACACATAATATTCTTTGCCGTTCAAAAATTTAAATATGACAAATAATCTTATCAAACAAGCAATACTAATGTGTTAGTTGAAAGATGCATTTATTTTGGCACGTAGAAGAGTTCATTGAACACTACAAAATTAACGTCATAGTGCAAAAGAGTGCCTAATGAAATTACGGCAAGCACTTGCAAGTTAATTAAGTGAACAGTACATGAACTTTGCCCCAATATCAAATTCATACATAAACTTTACCCCTATATCAAAACCATACATGAACTTAGTTCCGTATCAAAAATAACTAAGAATAAACGAAAAACAGTGGCTCATCCGGGCATAACTTACAGTATACAGATGTGAATTCTCTGCAGATATTGTTCAAAAGAATGGGAGTGAAGAAACGTCCAGTGTTCCTGCCTTGAAAAGACTTCCAGTCGAAGAGCCCAAGCAGCAGGATTACTCAGCAAGAATGTATTTTATTCCGTCTTCTGGCTATAGTCAAAAGCCAAATCAAATATTTGACTGTAATCATCTACAAAATGTACCTCGAGGCCTTCCTTCACATTCGGTGCTAGCTCATCAAAATCTCTCCGGTTAGCTGAAGGGAAGATGATGGTCTTTATGTCACTCCGCCTTGCAGCAATCGTCTTTTCCTTAACCTGATTTTACACCAAGAGAATTTATGTGAGATTCAAGGCAGTGAAAGATGAAGCATAATTAGGGATGGTAATCTCAGATGACTTCCAGTGAACTAAGTTTAGGGGATATTTCCACAACGAATGATCATAACAATAAATATAATAGCAGAATATGCAAAAGTAACAACATTCTGAGAGATATTTAAGTTTGCTTTCACCTACCCCACCAATGGGAAGAATTTTTCTAGTTAGTGTGACTTCTCCAGTCATCGCTAGGTCCTTCCTAACAGGCTTATTCATGGCAAGAGATAGCAAGGCCGTTATCATGGTGCAACCAGCACTTGGACCATCCTTCGGGGTGGCACCAGCAGGAACATGAAGATGAAGCTTTGAATTGGTAAAGAATGGGTTGTCTGGATCCTTCTCGAGCAATATGGCCCGGGCAACGGTGTGAGCAATCTGCGCGCTTTCCTTCATCACATCTCCAAGTTGTCCTGTAATATTAAGTCCCCCCTTGCCTTCTCCTTGCTCGATGTTAGAGGTCTCTACATAGAGCGTAGAGCCACCCATTGCAGTCCAAGCAAGACCCATTACAACTCCAACTGGTGTTTGATCATAAATGCGCTCAGCATGGAAAACAGGCTTGCCAACAAAATCGACAAGGTTAGATGTATCGACCAAGACCTTTTTCTCTGTGCTGGTTCCTTCACTTTCCTGTATTTTTCCAGCCTCGGAAGTGTCCTGGTAGGATGAATCCAAATTTAATTAAAAAATAATAAAAATCACTCGAACCACTATGGTGTAGATAAAGATCACATGCTTTATCAGAAAGGGCATCTAAGATCCAAATAAACAAAAATCAGAGAATAAATGGTAGTAAAGAAGTCAATTACACTACCAAAACATATTTTTCATACAAAGTCTGTTCAACAAGGTTCGGGCTTTATTTCAGTTTACTCTATATGAAGTTTAGGGAGGATTATAACATCTAAGAGCAGATAAATTACTATCACTTGAGCAAAAAATTATTTTTTCACATACCTCCAAAGAACTGGATTGATTAATAGATGGAATTTGTTCAGCTGGGGAATCCACCTCCACTATTTCAGCTTCGGCGTCGTTTTCAGAATTCTTTCCATCGGTGCTGCCATCAACTGAACCAGCCCCTACTCCATCAATCATGGTTTCATTTGACACAAGATCAGATTCTGCCTTCACCTCATCAGGTTGAACCTGAACCCCAGTAACATTAGGTTCAACGTGTCCTCCTCGCACAAGTTGTAGAGCAATCTGACCAGCAATCCAAGAACAGTATTATTGGTGAAATGATAGTAAATTCAAATGGTCCCCAAATGGGGAAATTCATCTTAATCAAGTGAGGACTTCAGAATTCAACTATATGAAACCATGGAACACTTGAATCTCAGAAAAGGTATCACTGGTTTCAGCAAATACCTTTCGGTATATCTTCTCTATTTGCTTTTGAAGATTCCGAACTCCAGCTTCTCTGCAGTAATTGTCAATTAAAGCAAGAAGGGCCGCATCTGTCACCTCAACCTGGCAAAGATGGAAATAAATCAAGCTATCTCCAATAGAGAGAGATTTATATTACTGCATGCAAATTGTATAGAAGCTCGGGTTAGATGGCAATTATAAGATATTTAGCTGTAAAGTTGCCAAATAGCCAAAATTGGCAGTTTAGATCACAATTCATCTGCACTCTAGTTCTGATAAACCAGACTGGAAATTGTGGGTAAGGTAATAAAATATTGCAGCTCATATTGTGAAAATTCTTGTACCAATCAATCTACTTGTTAAATAAGCAAAAAACTGGTGGTAGTACATATCATTTATTTGCAACCTCAAATTCATCAGCTATGGAGCAAAAAATAATTCCCAATCATGAAAAATTCTGTAACTTAGTTACAAGTTAAAATCCTATAAAACTTTCAAAAGTATGCCAAAGTCCTCAGATATTATAAGCTCTTTAAGTGCAACCACTATTTAGCCATTTTCACCTCAGTGTGTTACTATTTCTTTCCAGAATAAGCATCTCTCTTCAAATTTGTCATTGAATGAAAATGGCTTCTTGATGCATGAAAGTAGGATATGAAGTCTCTTAAAGTTGGAGATCTGCAGGAGGCGGGAGAGAGAGATACCTGTTCAGGCTTGATACCACAAGCTTCACGAGTAGCTTTCTCCAAATAATCTTTTGCAATGTGCATTTTCTCATCAGTAATATAACCAGCAATTGAAATTACTTCCATTCTATCCAAGAGAGGGTTCGGTATCATTTCCACTACATTTGCAGTACAAATAAACAAAACCTGCGGCAAAATTGTAAAAGAATTCATGCCACATCTAATAGGTTAGCCAATTTAGGAATATCTAAATTCCAGCATAAATAAAAATAGATAGCAATGAAGTAATAGCTACACCAGTTTCACAAACTACAAACATTTGAGATCTTGTGCACAATTGAATCACATCATCATAATCCTCAATGAGAACTTTCAGTACCGTGGCACGATAGCCTTTAACAATAAATATATCAGAAATTTATAACGAGCCTTAATTTATGTTGAAAATACTCCAAATTTCAGTATTAAAATATAATCTTCCCATTTTAAGATTCTGATTTTGTTTTCTCAAAGATTCTTAGGAATCATTTATGTCAATAGTCTAGGCAATCATATTTCCACTTCTAGCTTTTTAGCACTTAGAATCTTTGTATAGCTGTACATTATTTCTTTCATATGTAATTTCCAGTCCTATAAATTTGTAATCCCCATTCTTTTCAAATCAACGGAAAGTATATTTTCCACAATTTATATTGATCCTCTCCAATCAAGTCGGTAGGCCCATGGATTGTACATATATCCTGGCAATCATAAATATTACTAATATGAAAAGATCGGTAATCAGGTTAAAGGGGACGATTTAAGATATATAATTCAAAATGTTCAATAACACATGCATCAGTGAATTCAAAATATTACATCTCCAATCAAAAAGGAACAAACGTGAAATAAGATAACTGCCTACTAATATAGATAAAGACAAAAATTATATATAATTATTAATCTTTTGTAGCTTGAAGTTTCTCAGGAAAAAAAAGACGACATACAGAGCATAGAATGTTTCAATCATCATTCTGTTCATTGACATACACTTCTATGTAGCCAAAAAAAATAAAAATGACATGCAGTTCTGCAACTATTTTCCCTCTTACTGAGGGAAGAATATAGCAGCAGTAGGTCCTAAAATTCAATTAAAAATCCAGTCAATTACAGCAGGAAAACGTTACCTTAGAAAGTGTAAGCCTAACCCTAATAATGTCATGATCCACATATCAAGAAGATTGCAGCCTACTTACCTTCGATAAATCAATTGGAACATCAAGGTAGTGGTCTAGAAAGTTTGCATTCTGCTCTGGATCGAGAAGTTCCAGCATTGCACTTGCTGGATCACCAGCATGTCCCCTTCCCAACTGCCAAATGTAAAAAATATATTAGAAAGATACAGAAGGAAAAAAATTACTTTGTATACAATAAATAACAACAAATTCTAGCAGTGGACAAAAACAAAACAAAACAAGCCATGAATACCTTGTCTATCTCATCTATCAGAACCAGAGGGTTAGCTGTTCCCACACTTTTCAAACATTGCACCATCTTCCCCGGCATGGCACCAATATATGTTCGACGATGCCCCTTTATGTGAATTTTGGAGTGAATAACAAATAGATGAACATAAAATACCAATATACATAGTTGCATGATTATCTCAAGCATTTTGAGATTCACTGCCTACCTTAATTTCAGCAACATCGGACAAACCACCAACTGAAAACCGGTAAAACTTACGGTTCAAGGCCCGGGCAACTGAACGACCAATACTAGTTTTTCCTACCCCTGGAGGCCCAGAGAGGCATATGATTTTACCTGTAATTACATTGAAAAAAACAACAAATAAAGGACTTCAATACTCTGTATATTCTCGTACACATATCAAAGCATTGAAGTGTCTGCATAGGCTCACACATGCACACAAGTTAAGAGTGCCAACCTTATACCAGAAAACAAAAAAGGAGAAAGAAAATGCCAACCTTGTGAGGTTCCTCTCAGTTTCCCCACAGCTATAAACTCCAATATCCTTTCTTTGACGTCAGTTAATCCATAATGGTCTTCATCGAGAATATTTTGTGCCCGTATTACATCAAAGTTCTCATCGCTGCATAATAGAAGAAACAGAAATGATAAGCAGGTATCAGAGTACCATTACCAGCAATTTAAAATGAGAAACCTCCACTCAGTTATGAAACAAAAACACCAGCAAACATCAAAAAATATGAATCAGACAATTTTATACATGACAAATGTACAAACAAAAATTTCAAGTCAAATTAATGTACTGTCTTCAGTAACTTAAAACGAAAACAGAGAAACACACCCAGTTTACTCAAATGCTTAAGCTAAATTTTCGATAATGAATTCAAATCAAATAAAAGCAGTACTGGAGTGTTCATATAAGATAGACACCAGAATCAGAGTGAGAAAAGGCCAAAAGGATCACAATTCATGATGTATTATATCTAGCCAGTCTCATTTAGCATTCAGACTCAATAAGTGAGAAAAATCTTAGCATAGCTGTTTGAAGGGGCTTAAAACAATAGGCTCTTCATACAACATAACAGTTTTGTTTAAGGCCAGAAGAATGTGGTTCATACAACACAATAGGTTTGCCACTCAAAACAAGAAATCTGCCATCCTTTTGACTCTTCCTCCCAAACGTAATGAAAGAGTCCAAGGCCAGAAGAATGTGGTTCTGCCTTGTAATTAATTCAATAGCTAGCATGAAGTCTATCAAAACCATTTCCTCCGCAGAATACACACAACAAAAGTGAGAAAAATCTTAGCATAGCCGTTTGAAGGGGCTTAAAACAATAGTCTCTTCATACAACATAACAGTTCAAATCATGTGTAGTTGGTCTGCGTTCTGTTCTGCATTGCTTATAATTTTTATCTTCAAGGGTGGAGAGTATCATGAAGAAAATGCTGCAGGCCCAAAAAGAAAGAATTCAGTATGAAGCATTTATTTTAGAAATGATCGATAGAACTAATCATATTCTAATGTGAGAAATTGTAGGCATCAAAAAGTTCCTGGAGTCTAAGATTAAATATTTGGCCCACAAAGGGTAAACACTATGCTTAATAGGGCTTCAGGCTAGAAGTCCAAGATGAAAGCATCAGGCACGGAAAGTATCCTATCAACTCCCTTTAATGGTTGGGGAAAGGCTAAAAAGAAGCAGGAACCATGTGTAACATGCCTGGAAAAGAAAGTCAGCTTAACTGGTTAGGTTTGCCACTCAAAACAAGAAATCTGCCATCCTTTCGACTCTTCCTCCCAAACGTAATGAAAGAGTCCAAGGCCAGTCCTAATAACGTACTTGATCACTTCCAATAAGACAATTCTTAATAAAACATCCATCTTCTTGCCCGATTTGCGATCGGAAGGGTGAGCACCTATAACATCATTGCTCATCATTTTCTTTCTACTGGATGAATGAACTCTACCTACCTATGCTGGATTGCTGTGTAGCAAGTGATAATGTATTTTATACACTTATTCAGACTCTAAAATTTTGACATTTCGTAATTCTTTTAATGGAATTATGGCATAATTTATTATATAATATGTTATTAGGTGAAACTCAATAAATGGAAGTGGATTTGAAAGAAAGAAGTGAAAATTGGCCAAAAATGGGACAAAATCCAAGTTTGGGGACTAAAGTGTAAATACTCAAAAGTTCTGTCGAAGCTCACGATAAAGATTCGAGAATGCTAGGAGTCAAATGGATGCAATTAGAAGTCAAAACAAGTGAATATGACCAAAATATTTTCACAAATCAATTTTCAACCGCACAAAGATGTTCCAGATTTTCAGTCGGAAATTGAGACCAATTTTTAGCCTAGTTAACGTTGGAATTGGAAAACAGCTATTTCTAATAAAGTTGTAGCCTTTGAGTTATCTTTACAACCCAATTTGAATCGCCTCAATTAGATATCGGGAGAGAAAGTTATGATAAAAATACTAAAGGAAATGTAGTGGAATTTTTCTCCCGAAAGGTGCGGAGACTGAGGCGCGGCCTGAGTGCATCTAGGACACGTTTTTGTCAATTTTGAAGCCCATATAAACCCTATATTGGACACAAACGTGGGAAGAAATATCAATACAAAAGTTTCACACAATTTGAGGGATTACACATTGAGAGAGAGAATACAACGAGATATTGAAAAACGCAATTCAAGGGAGGAAAATTTCAAAAAATTCACATTTTGAAGCATTGATTGGAAGAGGAAGTACATTTTGGTACAAATTTTATTTCTTTTTCTACATCTATATTCAAAATCAGGTGATGTATTCAATAAAAACTTCTTATTTTTGTACTTCATTTATTATGAGTAGCTAATTTTATATTAGGGCAAACAATATAATTACTTCAGACCTTTTATTTCTTTTATTTAAGATTCTTGGTATTTTATCATATATTTATTTATTTTGCTACGAGTTAAATGCATTGAATTACTTGATCGCTAATTTGATGATTTTGTGAATCTTTTACGAATCAAGAGGTAAGTTTGAGATTTAGACCATATAATAAAATCCAGTACATTAGTATAACGTGTAGAGATGCCTATACTAAATATTGTGATCGTCATATGAATTCTTAGAACCAACATTTCATTTAACTAAGGTAAATTCACATAGAGATATGAGATTGAATTAGTTATATAGGCTCCATGAGAACTCGAGAGGGGTAAATTGAATACCATAGAAGAATTCGATTGAACACTACATTAGACGCTTGAATCTTGAATTAAGACTTTAAGGTGATTAATAAGTGAAATTATTCGTTCCTAATTTACATATATTATTTGAATTCACAATCAATCTTTGTGTGCTTTTTACTTAATTTCAATTGTTTAAATCAAAACTTCACAACAATACATAATTCTTTGTTTGCTTTCATCAAATAGGAGTTAGAAAAATCTAATCAAGTTTTAGTCCTCGTGGGAAATAATCCGGACTCAAAGGTCCACTGTATTACTTGTTACGATATCGTATATTTGCGATAGAAAAAATGCAATATCAAGGATGTTTGACTAAGCTCGTTATCAATCCAATACCAACCCGTCACATATCCAGTAGTCTCACTAGGCATTATCTCTTGTTTGTGTCCGGTGTTGAACAAGATAAAATACATATTATTTATGCCTAATGCTGCATTCTCACCTGTCATAAAATTATGGTAGTTATTTGTTGCTGCTTTAGAGGGGGTTATTGTCTTTTCCTGCATCATCAATTATTGAAAGGTTTTCTGCAGTAGTAAGGTCGGTAAGATGCTATACTTGCCTGTAGTGATGGCATGCACATGGTGCATTTGGACTAAAAATGCTGAAGGCAACAAGAGGCTCCAAAGGAATCAAGTTTAGAGGGAGAGTTTTGAAAAGCATACAGCCTCTCTAAAAATATTAATTAATATCCTAGAACTATCACCAAGTTCTTTCAGTCTCTAAAACAGTTACCACCTGATTTTTCTATCAAGAACACTTCTGAATCAGGTATATTTGTTATTTCCAGAAATTCTATGTTATATTCTTGAAGGATTAAGTCATTATTTTTTTACTATAAAACATTACGACTAGTTCTGCAGGTGATCAACAAGTTTCCACAAAAGCATTTTAAGGTCCTACTAGTCTAGGATTTCTCAATTCCATATAAAGCATTATAATGCTTCTAATTGAAAATTGATAGTTGATTAGCATTTTCCATGTGGATTTGCTTATACTCTTGCAAGGGTAAAGCATTTTCTTCTCTTTTCTCCTCTATACTTCTCATGATTCCACATTTTCTGTAGCTATGAACAGACCTGTTTCCCATTTTCTTTATAAAAAAATAAACAGCACTAAGCTGTCCTACAGCATAGAAATGCAAGAATTTTTCAAGATCATCATCCAACTTTTCACAGTTCAGGGGATAAAATTGTTCTTAATGATAAAGCTTCAGGATCTTCCAGGAAGTTGCTTAGCTTTGCAACTAATTAAGCATGGAAATATTCACTTCCACTATTAATAATTCTAGATAAATTACAAGGGAAACCATTTGCATTCAAGTAAAATAGCATTTCCGGGAAAAGATTTGTACCATCAAGGTGACAGACAGTCACTATGTAAAAGAGTCAACATAAATACAAGTTTATCAACTATATCCACCAATAACAACAATAGCTTCATAAACTTAAAGAGAGCACATCAATGGATTCAAAAGTGTTTCAAAATCTTAAATAAAATGGAAGAGGCGTGGAAGAAAGGTGCCAAAGGATTAAGATATGACTGTCTCTGAGATGATAATAGATTACTGACCTGTATTCACTCCAAGGCAATGCAGTCAACCAATCAAGATAATTGCGTGTCACATTAAATTCACTTGAACTAGCTTCCAATAATTGCAATTTTGTTAATTCTTCTTCTATGACTTGCAAAACATGAGGTGGGATTTTCTCCTTCTTTGGGTCAAGCCTTTCCCTGAACTTTGCTGCAGTATCAGAAACCAATGTAACGAACAAGTTTTCACCAATTCAAAATGAGATCCTTGTTTGTGGAGTAAATGTGATAAAGCCAGGGTAATCGACTATATTAACATCAGACACTTTTAGAGCTCAAGCACAAATCACGTGGAACTGATAAACAAAGATGAAGATCTGCCAAATAGTAACAAATTTTCAACTTAACACGATTTCGTACCTAGCTTCAACATGAAGATACGAGTCGTCATGGGTTAATGAAGAGAAAGCATTAATAACTGACACCGATTTAAGGCATATTTTTAGAAGTAGAAAAGTTAACAAACTGATTGTAAAGCAGAGATCATATTGCTAATCATCTAATTAAAAATCCTAATCTAATTAAAAATCATATTCTAATCAATAAATAAAAGAAATCCTATTCTAAACAAGAAATAAGAATAAAAAGATAAAACCTACTAGAACTAGAAAAGATAAATCACAATTGTAGTAGGAAACTACTAATCATGATTATGTACTACGTCATCATCTGTCTAAAAATGTTTTGATTCGAACATGGTCCTCCACTCTTAGTGATGTAGTGAATGGCCACAGACGAATCCGCTTCCACCTAGATGTCTATAATCCAAGTTGTCAAGCAAGTAAAATCCCATCCAAGATAGCCCGTAACTTTGCCTCCAGAATAAGGCAGTTTCAACGTGATGAAGAAAAGGCCCCAGCAATTGTAAATAAATTATGAGGAATCCAACAAGACAGCATTTTAGGCTATGTTTGGCTCATGTTTATAAATTGTTTTTAAACATCAACTCACTTTTTATCCATACATTTCGAGAGACTCACAAGTACTACCCATTTATCCACCCCTCATTTCTATTTATTTATAATTAAAACTGATTATAAACACTTTCCAAACATGCTTTTAATCAAACCATTCACATGGCAGATTTTATTTAAAGCTGGATCCAACAAGACAACATGAGTGAGTCTCAAATGTTTTAGGCTTCTGCCTAACCAAAAAAATAAATGCAAGTACTACACACAGCTCTTGCAATAACCAAGAAATCAAAAGAGATATAAGGCAGAACGCCAACTGTAAATTATATAGAATAGGGCAAACCAGAAAGTGCGGTTTTGTCGTCAGTCTCTAATCCCAATTCCTGCACAAGGCAAATAAATTCATAATCAGATAATTCTCAAAACATCTCATTACATCTAAATTATTCATACAGACATACAGCAACCACAGAGTCCTCCATAACATTTAGAATATGTATATTACAAAGCATGCAAATTGTTATACTCAAGCAACCATGCCTTCTTTATGGCCTTGAGCTGCTCATTCAACAAGTAGCGTCGCTGCTCTCCACTTATCTTTTCTTCAATAGCCTTTGCTATTGATTCCTGAATACCGCCAAAAAACAGTGAGATCAAACGGAAAGGTAACAGAAATTAAGAGTTCTAGAATTGATCTCCATCCAAACAGCCATACCTGGATCTTACTGATCTCCATCTCTTTCTTCACTAACTCCAGAGTAAGTTTTAGTCGTTGATGAACCTGAATTTCGAGATCGTAATGAGCATCAGAATATGAAAGGTAGAAACTTTGATAGGGTGATACAGTCTTAATGCTAGAAAGCAACAACCTCTCAGCGCCATGCCCGAATTGTGGGGACAAAATGAATGTCCTTTTTATCTTATTATCGATATTATATTAGAATTAAACATCTTTGCTCTGAGCACCTTGAACAAGCAACTCTAAGAGAAAATAAAAAGTAATTCCATGACAGAAAAATTTTATTCTAGCTTTCCTTTGTATGGTACAAAGCTTCCTAGCTTTCTACCATTTCAAATTAGTAAATTCATCAAGGGACAAGGGATGCACTTAAGTTAATACCAAATCCTTTAAAAAATAGATTATTCAATCCTCTTAGCAATTTCGAGTTCTTAGACGACTACAAGATGCTGAAACCTGCAGATGGGTGATGCTAAGACTGAAAGTTACAATGTTACTCTTCTAAGTAGAATTTTATGTAGGAACCTAGAAAAGATAGAAACACAATGCTCATTCTCAGAAAAATGTCGAATAAGGCTGTAGACTACTTACATCTAGTTCTTCGAGCACTTGCTGGCACTGTGATTTGTTTGCACCTGATATTGCAGCTCCAAAATCTGCTAATCTTGGATAATTAAAATCACCTATATGCTGCAGATATTGAAAAAGTTAGGAGGTAGCATAGATACTACATGTAGACAAAACCATTAGAAACACTTCACCAACTTTAATTGCAATGTTGTCTTGTTCAAGTTTAGGCAATAGATTCCTCCATTTCATAAAAGTACAACACTCTTATGATAAAAGAGGTATTACACAGTTGTGCTTCCAAACTACAAAAAATGCATATTTATTTGCATTTTATAGACAATCAAATATCTTAAAATAAAAATCTTTCTTGAGCATGATCCTAGCCTATCTTTAAAAAGCATACGAAGTTAGAACATATTTGGCCAAAAAAAAAGGTTGCTATCTTATAAGCTAGAGACCCACAAATTGTGTGGACCAGAAGTCTACATAATTGGTGGCTGGTGCAGCTTATAAGATAGCAATTTTTTGCCAAACATGCTTATCATATACGACCTCATAAACAGCAAAAGACTGAAAACAGATATTCCTTTCGTCCCATAACGATAGGCTTGTTTCTATTTTCACATAGGTTAAGAAAACTTAATTAATATATGTTGAAACCATAGATTTTACTTACATTTTTCTTAATAAACCCATACAATAATTAATAATAGCTCATATTTATTGATAACAAGGCACATTAAACAGAGTTATATTCGAAAATTAAGACATTACCCCATTTGGTAGAGATTAAAATTAGATTTTCAGTAGATTTTGATAAAAATTGATGAAATGTGAGATTGAAAAGTTGTGGGTCCCATTAAATGTGTGATCAAAATTAATTATTGACTTTGACTTGAGATTTTAATTGAATTTCAATCCAAACCAAACAAGGGCTAAAACTATGTTTGGCCCCCATTTTTCCAAAAATTCATTGTTTCGAATTCATTTTCAACCACACTTTCTCATATAAAATAATTTTACACGCAAACACAAAATTTTTCCTTATTTTTTAACCGCACATTTTCCAACAAAATATTATTCCAAAATACATTTTGAACCAAAAATAGGGCTCAAACGTGGGCTAATTATACTCTTAACAGCCTATAATTTGGGACAAACAAAAAGGAAAGCAAATCCATCTTTTTGGGACAGAGAGAGTAGTTGCTAATCAGTTAGGTGCAGCCAGGCATACAAACGCTTTTAAGCATATATGTCAAAACCCTCAATTGATTAGGAACATGATGTGTAAAACTATATGTACTACTCCATTCCTCTTAATATAGTTCGGACGAATTCAAAAACAAAGGCTGGAAAATTGACCTAGTACAACACCTTAGTTTGAATTCAAATAAGTGATTCAGTCACTAGAATACACCTTTTATATCAAATTTAGGTAGGTGTGTTTATTCATAAACAAATTCAAATGTTTGACCATGTTATTCTGCATACAGAAAAAGAAAAGCCAAAAAATCAGAAACAGGAAAAATCATACCTGAGTATAAGTTTGTACATGATCCCGCCAAAGCGAACTAGTTTTCAAAACATCTCTAAGAGTCGATATAACTTCAAATGATGTTGCCTTAAGAACATCGTCATCCTTATCATAAGGCTTTTCCTGAAGACATAAGAACAAAAGTAAAGAAAGTGTCGCCTCAGAAGTTCATTATGTAACTTGGAGTATTTATGAAAGTATTCACATGGAAAAACTGCACACACCTTGAGATGATCGACCTTGACCATAAGAGGATCCTCACTGACCTGCACAAGATAATTATTTCAGTTGTGCATGTGTGCCATAGATGAAGGTGTATATAGCTATGAATATGCAAATATATACCAACACCATGGAAAAAACATCTTGCAAGTTGCAAGTGTGTACATATAGAAACAATATTCGAGAGGTAAGAAAGGAGATAAAAATATAAAAAAAACAAGAGGCAGGACTTTAAACTCTACCAAATCATGAATGAAGAAAGAGTCCTACTAACCATCTCAGTTATTCGAAGTCGCCTGTGACCAATAAGAATCACCTGATCTCCTTGGATGCTTGTAATCTGAGATCATCAAGCCAGCTTGATGAATTCAAGACGTTTCTTCCCACAGATAAATAACTTCAAACAATAGCTTAACAACAATAAAGGCAAGAAAATTACCTGCGCCAGCGTACCAACTTCATGAAGGCGATTAAGTAACTCTTTTCCTTTGAGATCGTATATTTTTTTTTCATCTGTACCCTCATACGCTGCCTCATCTTTAAGTAGGAAAGCACCAGCATAAGGAGCTTGCCGTTTTCTACTCTCTACTAAAGCTTCTAACAATTTTGGATCCTGCAGAAAAGGATATATACAGGAATGGTTGGCAGATCAGCTCTCTAGTTACCAAGAATATGTGTAGAATTTATTTTACTTCCATCTTATACCAGACAACCCATTTATGAAAACTAAAAAAAACAAAAAAAAAAAAACCATTTATGAAAACTAAAAAAAACTAAAAAAAAAAAAAATATTATATATAAACTAAAATATATGTTACTTAAATTCTGAGATGACTTTCAAACAAAGAGTTAAGCTTTCAACTTATCACCAGTTCTTTCATATGTATAAAATTTAGGTAAGTACTATTTGTAACAATAAAAGCTAACATCTACAGACAGGATATCAAAGACAAATTATAGAGAGCAATCCGGAGTCGCATCTTTTTTTCTCTTTGTAAAATATAGGATATGGGGATAGGCTAAAAAGGATTCAAAATTTAAATATGGATACGAAGATACATATAAACTTAAAATTAGTTTAGAAATTTATACACTTAGGATTCAGATTCATTTGAGTTTAGACAAGGTATGTGGGTACTTGTATAGGTGTTATGCTATATATTTAAATGTAAATCTATAATAAATGAAATTGCGAATTGTGATAATTCACTTGAATTTCATTTCAAGTCTAGAAATATGAAACATAAATTAGAAATCTTTTTTAAATACAATATCAAACTAACAAAAATGATATAAAGGATCCTCTTTTGATGTAAAGGATCCAAGAAGGAACCCATACCCTTGTCGTGTGTGTCAGACATGGGTACTTCCTCCAAAATGAATAAAATGAAGAGTCCAAGCAACATAGAGCAATTAAGAATGTTCATAGTTGAATAACAAAAATTCATAGCATGATTGCATACAGAATGCGCACCAGGTGCCCCTGAAGTACTCTGGAATTATTTTTAAGTTAATTATTAGTACATCCAACAGCACTTATACCTACAAGAATTACCTTGCGAAGCTAATGCCAGTCAATCAATAAAGTTATATAACCATGTAATGTCACAGGAAAGCAACATAGAATGCCAGGATGTTAGAAAAACAAAATTTCTAACCAAAGTACTCAACCATAATCAGCTATACCTTCACATATATAGGCATATAAAATCCAGGAAATAATGGCCTGTGTGGCAAGGGTAATGCTATAACCTGCACAAGTAAGAGATTTTGATTACTATACATTCTAAAAATAAAATGGAACAACAAAATACCAGCTCATGTTTAACATAATCTAATAATCCTCATCTCCTTTATAAAAAGTAACAATGTAACACGATAACAGAAAATCTGGTACAAATGAAGACACTTGGAAAGAGTGAATTTCACAATGATGACCACTAAACCGCCCTCAGTATCAGTTGTAAAGTCTAAAGGAATTGTGCATAAATTTAACTTGGGGGATTATGAGCGATATACTTAATTGTTACAGTGTATCTTTCAAACATTAAAAAATGGATCAACTCCCATTTTCCATTGGAATCTGAGTCAAATAAATTTAAAACTAACAGAACCAGATAAAATGTCCACTGTTCTCATACACTCATCTAGTTTAATAAATATATCAAGGTGAAGGCATCATTAATAAATTCTTCCCCACCCCTCAAAAAATACGATCATCCCAACTCCTCACTACAAATTATTCCTCCAAATCTTGGGTATGGAACAATATCATTTTTCCATTGCCACCCCCAATAAATAAGGAAGTAAGAAACAGAAAAACCTTATATCTACGAACAACTAATGAAGCCCCTCCCTTTCCTCCACAAGCTTTGCACTTTCCATCACCATAAATAGAACATGAACATTCATTTCCTCTGTTATGTTTGTGAGTGAGAGACAGACGTAAATTTCTTTGTCGTCCTAAAATACCTATCTTCCAAAGAAAGACAATCCTCACACCCCAACACATTGATTTTACAGACCATATAACCAAAATATCTAATTTCATTATTTAGGCTCCCTGTGTTTCTTTTCCCAAATATGTGGTTGAATTGCAATGCAGAGAAAGCAAATGGAAGAAATCGAGAAATAATTACTTACTAGAGTAAAAGAAAGCCTCACCACGAATCTGATATGCACTCCTTAAACTAACAAGCTTGTGCACACTATGCAAATATGTGCATTCTCACATAAAAATCCACCAAATTTTCTCATGTATATTTTGTATGAGACCAAATTCGCCATTAGTTAAGACAAGCTTGCAACAAAAATTCCATTTTGAACTTTTTCAGTACAAACATTGCAAAAGTGCTCCCGCGTACAAAAAAGTTAAGATTTAAGAGTTGCCCTAACCACAACGTCGAATTTTATTTTCAAAAAGCAAAATCGAGATTTACCCAATTTTTGATTGCTTATAAGATTAAAAGATCAAAATTTTTGAACAATCATACATAAACCCACAGATTCATGTACACTAAATATATGTATAACTATAATTCATAAAAACTAACCGTTAAATAATCTTCAGGTCTAAATACAGTGGGGACAATAGCTGATGAAGACTTAGATTCAGCCTCATCAGTCGCAGCCCCATCAACCTCTTTGACCTCGGACCCAGCTTCCGCGGGGTTGGACCCATCAGAGGAGTCGGAGCAGAAGAACCGGCTATAAAAATACGGGCTTTTTGTGTTAGTTCCTCGGAGGGAGTTCAGGACCCGAAGAATTGGAGAGGAAGTCTCGACGGTGGGCCCAGGCCGGAGTTTTACCCCAAACGACGACGTACAGGCGTGGAACCGGCATGTGGAGGTGAGGACCTTCAACATGATAGCAAACGTCAGGGGGGATTCTGGATTTTAGGGTTAGGTCTTGATTTAGAGGAAGGCGTGAATCGCCATTGATGGAGGATAAAGAAGGTTTTTGCTTGGGGAAGAAGAAGCAGGGTTTTATGACTTCTGTAAAAACCCTGCACAAACTTTGGTTTTGCTTTTGTCGAAAATGCCCTTGTCGTGCCTTTTATTTTCTATTTTATTATTTTCAAAATGATTAAGCTTTTAATCGTGTAAAATGAAAGGGTAAAATTTCACTCTGGGTCTCAAACCTTTTCATTTTGTATCAATTTCATCCACGTTCAATTTTCATTCCCCCTCCCATCTCCAATCTTTCACTAATTTGTACGTATAGTCCTTCTCGACGATTTCCATTCATATTGGCAGTTAAGTTCTTGTAAAAGAGACAATTCCACCCTTAACATAACATAACTAAAATGGAAGAATAGAAAAAAAAAAAAAAAATAGCAAAGTCCTGTTATTACAACTTGATTGTTGTAGCAATTGATCAGAACCCATACACTAATGGCCCAAGTAAAAAACCAGCCAAACAATAAAAGACTCTAGCCCAATGAATAGTGAAGCGCCAGGCCCAAATCCAACACTAGCTAACCGTCACTTTTTATCATCTCACCTTAAACAATTTGCCTCATATATTATAGTAAAGGCTCCACAACTTTGATAATTAATTTTATTTGCCCATAATGTAAAGACAAAAGAAGTGGACTTGGAAGTCTTGAACTACTAAAAGTTTTTGGCCTCTTTTTCCAGGTAATTTCCTAGAAAGTATCATGTATCTAACACAAACGAGCTAATAAATTTCCAGGGATAACTGTAAGAAGCACAGAATCCCAGGTGACTTCAAGCCTGAGTTATCATCTTACAATTGTGCCAATAACACTGTTACTATTAGTCACCAAAATTCATAAATTTTTTCCTTTTTCGGATTTTTTCAAGTTTGATTTTTGTTTCAGTTAAGCCTCTGGTCCTTTCATTGAACCAAATCAGGCCACCTCGAGGAGAAAGAAGAGATGGCAGAATATGCAGTGATATTTGTTCTTGACAAGCTCACAACCTTATTAGAGGAGAAGGTGAATCTGGTGAATGAAGTAAAGCAACAAGTTGAATATATCAGAGATGAACTTGAGAGAATGGTTGCTTTTCTCAGAGTTGCTGATACTGCTGAAGACGATGATCCAGAGCTTAAAGTCTGGATTAAGCAAGTCCGTGATGTTGCTTACGAAACTGAAGACATTATTGATGGTTTCATGCTCCAACTCCACCTAAAAAATGACTGTTGTTGTAGTGGACTTTGTGATTTTCTCGGGAAATTATTTTGCTCTGTACGAAATCTGAAAACCCGATATGAAACCGCTGCTGAAGTCCAAAGCATTAAATCAAGAATGACAGAGATCGCGGAGGGACATAGGAGATATCGTTACAAGTTCAATGTTGCAGAGGAAGGATCAGCTTCAGGTTTTGGCAGTATCCTCGGGACTGATCCTCGAGTTGATGCACTTTTGTTGGAAGAAACCAAGCTAGTGGGGATTGAAAGCCCGAAAAGACAGATAATCCCATGGCTTGTGGAGGGGGAATCACGGCTTAAGGTGGTTTCGGTGGTGGGGATGGGAGGTTTGGGGAAAACCACTCTGGTTAAGAAGGTGTATGATGATTCTGTTGTGAAGAAACATTTCCAAAACCGTGCGTGGATTACAGTTTCTCAGTCGTTCGAGGTGGAGGAGCTCTTGAAAGACTTGATTCAGCAATTGTTTCATCAGATGAAGCAATCTCCACCAGAAAATTTGAGTACCATGAATGTTAATAGGCTCAAAGGGATAATCAAAGAGCTCTTGCGGGAAAGAAGGTACCATGGAACCAAATCATTTTTAGAAGCTAATTTATTTATCTAAATAGTATTCATGACATCAGTCATGTGCAGGCAGTATTCATTTTCATAACGGGCTGGATAACACGTGAACCTTTTTTTTTTTTTGCCATTAAATTTGTTTTCAACAGGTACATGCTTGTATTTGATGATGTTTGGAGCATTCAATCATGGGAATATATTAAATACGTGTTACCTAATGAGAATTGTGGCAGTCGAGTAATCTTGACAACACGGCTCATTGATGTAGCTTCATCTTGCAGCAAAGAAACTGATGGCCATGTGTATGAATTGAATCCTTTGTCTGAAAAGGACTCCTGGATTCTATTTTCCCAGAAGACGTTTATGGAGAACCCCTGCCCTACACACTTGATTGAAATTTGCAAGAACATCTTAAAAAGATGTGGAGGGTTGCCACTTGCTATTGTAGCAATTAGTGGGGTATTGTCTACTAAGAAGGAGACGAGCATTGATGAATGGAAATTGCTGAATTGGAGCCTTGGTTCCCAGTTGGAAGGAAATGATGTACTCGAGAGTATGAGAATCATTTTGTTGCTCAGTTTCAACAATTTGCCATACTATCTCAAACCATGTTTTTTGTATTTGAGCAGTTATCCAGAGGATCATCAGATCGAACACAATACGCTAATTAGACAGTGGATAGGAGAAGGTTTTGTGAAATGCAAAGAGGGAAAGACAATAGAAGAAGTCGCACAAGGATATATCAACGAGCTTGTCAACAGAAGTTTGCTGTGTCCTGTGAAGACTAATGATGATGGAAGCGTCAAAGTGAGCCGTATCCATGACTTTTACCGCGAGATTATTCTTTTGAAATCAAGAGATCAGAATTTTTTGACCACCAACAATGAGCAAAACATGATTTGGCCTAGAAGAGTTCGACGCCTCTCAGTCCATGGGACTTTGAGAAATACAGAAATTGAAAGGTATGGCACCAGACTCTGCTCGTTTCTTTCATTTCGTGTGGAAGAGCACAAATCCATTTTGAGCATTCTCCAGTTGCTCAAAAGCTGTAAAATGCTGAAAGTTCTTGATTTGAGAGGAGTTCCTCTGGAAAAGTTCCCGGAGGCTATACTCTACATGTTTCATTTAAGGTATCTAAGCTTGAGAAACACCATGATCAAAAGGCTTCCAAGATCTATTAAGAAGCTCCAAAAGCTAGAGATATTGGATCTTAAGGAGACATACATAAATGAGTTGCCAATTGAGATTCTAGAGCTCCAATATCTTCGCCATCTTTTAGTATATCGGCATGTACCAGCGTCATATCTACCTTATGATTATGTACATGGTTTCAAAATACTCAAAGGAATGGGCAATTTGAAATTCTTACAGAAACTCGGCATTATTGATGCATATCAAGGAAGCGTAGCACTGAAAGAATTGGCCATGATGACTGAACTGAGGAGAGTTAGCATTACAAAGTTGAGAACTCAAGATGGAGTAGCTCTATGCTTGTGCATTGAGAAGCTTCAAAATCTGTGCTCATTAGGTCTAAGATCAGTAGAGGGGGATGTCCTTGATCTTAGTCACCTGTCTTCTCCCCCTCTTTCCCTTCAACGGCTATATTTGACAGGACGTCTAGCGAAATTTCCACATTGGATACAATCTCTTCAAAGCCTGGTTAAGGTATACTTCAGATGGAGTCAATTAAGGGATGATCCACTTGAATATCTCCAAGATTTACCTAATCTTGTCCACCTCGAATTTCTTGCAACTTATGTGGGAGAGAAACTGTCTTTTAAGGCTGGAAAGTTTCAGAAGCTGAAATTACTAGGGCTTGACAAATTAGAACCCTTAAGATGGGTGATAATTGAGGAGGGTGCCATGCCTTGTTTGGAGAAACTGATAATTCAGCGATGTAACTCATTGAAGGGTGTACCTGATGGAATAGAACGTCTCTCTAACATGAAAGTTCTTGAATTTTTCGACATGCCTGATGAATTTGTCGCACCACTTTCTTTAGAAAAATTTGGTGGGGAGTACTGGAAAATTGCACATATTCCTCAAGTGTATCATACATACTGGAGGAATGGGTGCTGGGAAGTATATCCATTAGATGGAAAGCAGACAAACGAGCAATCTGGACAACCTAAAAACGCTATTGTTAGGACACAGGAACAAAGGAACTGGTTGTAATTCCTATAAATCACGCGACATGGAGGTTTACTGCTTCAAGCTTCTTGGTATTTCTTGCTCTCTTAAGCCATGTACATATGTATTTCTAATATTTTTATGTTTTTATTACCATTCGTGTGAGTGTAATTGTCTGTCTGTATTTGAAATCTACTCAAAGTTTATTTGCTGCTTTCATGTTGTGATGTATAATAAGATGTGATTAATGTTTGGAGAAGAGAATTGTTCTAATAAATAT
>CAIGRB010109570.1:0-15125 GCA_903798255.1 Fraxinus quadrangulata
TAAATAAAAATCAAAAATTAATTTTAATCATATATTTTATATAATCCATAACTTTTTAATAAAAATATTAATTTTAACTATACCAAATGTCCTTATCCGACGAGGCTCCAAATATCGGCCACGTGAAGGTTAGTTAATGAAGCAACCCAAGTCTGCACTTCACGTCACTATCCTATCTAGCCTAATCGAGGCCATCAAACAGGTAATCGAAGTGATGGTTCACCTTAACCAATGTGCCATATAAAGACCAACCTTACATGACCAAAGCAATGTGTCATGACTTGCTACAGAACAAATCCGAAGCGAGTAGTCCCTTAACATGAGAAGGAATCTTCTTGCTTCACCCTAGTTTGAAAGATCTTCCGTTCAAGAATTCAAGCGATTGATTGATGTGACATCTCTACAGCAAACACTTTTTAGTAAACTTGTTAATGTCAAGCCTATACCATAGGGTGTTCATTTTCTTTGAGTATTAAATGCGTCTAAACTTAGGACTGTAAAAGCAATACCTAGGAGAGACACATTGGCTTTTAAGATGATGCTACATGTCCTTTCATCAAATGATAACTACTTCAGATTTTTCACTATAAAAGCTCACATTTGGATTATTTGAAGATAATGCAATTTTACACACTCAACAGTAATATTATCCACTCTTGTTTTTTCTATACCCGATGCCCTTACACATTCGTGGCTCACGTCTTCTGTTCAGCCTATACCTAATATATTTAAAAGTTGACTGACTTGACTGTCATAGTGCTAATGACCATCCCCCACACTATTATAGAAGGTCACGTACTTCTAATTATTTTGCAAAATGTGTAGGAGCTTTACGCTTGAACATGAGTGAAATCGAAATCTGTTGATCCCGTTATCGATTAGAAACCAAGGTCAACGCCAAACATGAGCAAGGTATTTTATTTTATTGGCGATCAATTCCCCATTTCCACAATGATTCCCTCTTGAAGTGTTACGTTGAAAAAATGAACTAGCTAGCATTTCAAAGCCAATCAAACGGACATGATAATAATGAAGGCAAATGTGTCAGCGAGTCAACCATACCATGAAGTGATCGAGCTCGTCAGCTCATACCAAAGGAGATGACCGAGCTTGTACAAATGTGTCATTATTGTCGAAATCACATATGAAAGATAATATGAACAATTACGCTCCTTTGACAAGGATTGCTGACAGGGAGGGAGTGACAGGGTATGGTGGTAGGGCAAGATTGGGTATTGTATTTTTTTTATTTTTTTTTCAAATTGTCCAATTATGTATTGAAACGTGTCCCTCCCTTCGTTGAGTTTGTCATTGAGTCTGTCACTATAACAAAATTGTAATATAAATGTGTTGATGCTAGTATGGTCAACGAATATCAAACTAATCTGTCTCACAAAAAATATGGATAATCAACTAAGTTATTAAAGTAGATAGATCGGTTAGTTCGATGGGAAACGTTTAACAAAACTTGGTCATGTCCTATCAGTATAATTGGATTAGTGGACACTTGCCCAGCCGTTATCCACTTAAACCAGTCGATTTTCAGGTGGGTTTCATTGAAACACAGTGAACCAGTTTGTTCAATTGGGTTTCGAGAATTTACAAATATCCAACAGATTTTTTGTAGATTTAGAAAATGGATTGTCGAGTTTCAAAATAGAGATACTAGCTTGTTAAAGTTATGCTTTTCCAGTACGCTGCCCACATTATCTTGACTACGTTTTGCCTGCTAACGTATAATATAATTAAATAAGTGAGAATCATATTTTGAACTAATCTAACTTTACTACAATTTAATTATTTCAATAATGCTTTACTTCTCGTTTTTCAATATGTATTTCATTTATTTAATTATTTGAACAATATTATCAAGAATTATTTTGTCAACTCTTTAGTTACCATCAATGTACATTTGACAAATTCATTTCACTTGTATACTTTCTTTTTTCACCGTGTATTTAATTTATTTAACTAATTGATTATCATGAATTATTTTGCCAACTATTTTGTCACCATCAATGTACATTTGACAGAGTCATTTCATTTGTATGCTTTTACAATATGAAACCCAATTATAAATTGTAATAAATATTACAAAATTCTTGTTCGCATATAAATTCCCAAGTATTAATTCTTAATTAATTAACATTCATGTTTATTTAATTAACATTCATTTTCATTTATGCATTTTATTGTTATTAATTCTAATTATAAGTTAATTAGAATTTTACATTCAAGAATACATTTCATTATTCACATCCATGTATACTAATTAGCATTCAGTTTCACTTAATTGAAAATTAAATTATATTCATTTAATACAAATGATTTAACATTTATTGTCACATATATGTTCGCTGGTGTTATTTCTAAATTGATTAACATTCACGTTAATTTATGTATCGTATTTGCTTTAACCATTTGAATATTATTTTATCAATTATTTAGTTATTATCACTGTACGTTTGACATATTCATTTCATTTATATACTTTCACCACATGAACCTTAAGTACAAATTGTAATAAACACTACAAAATCATTGTTTGTGCATATATTTCTTATTATTAATTTTCAATTAATTAATATTCACATTCATATAAAGTATTTCAAAATAACGTGTAACACACATTCAACTCTGACTAGTATATATAAAAATATATTACTCAATATTACAATATTTTTATATTATTCTAAATATTTGTTTAAAACAAACAAAACTTCATAAGAAATAGAAATGAAAACGAGTAATAATTTAACTACCACTATATTATATATTGAAGAAATATAAAAAACTAATATAAATACTAAAATTATTTTTCTAAAAGTTTGAAAATAATGTTCCAATCAGTAAATGAATTTCTAGCTAGAATCGAGTTAACTTTTAAGCTATTGATTATGCCATTGTTTGGTCCATGTTAGTACGAAATCCACAAGCGTAGGTGATTCAATGATAGGAGCTCGATTTGTTTAAAATTTTGCATAAACTGCTAAGAAAGTAAACAGAAGAGATTAGGTATGCAAATAATAGCCTAAAACAAAATAAAAGAAAAATTCAAATATTATACAAACTAATCAACTTAAACTAAATACTTCATTTCCCAATAGCGGTGCAAAAAACTTTTTCGTACGAAACCCGCAATCTATAAAATCATTGATAAATAATAAATTTGATGAGTTGAGAATATTATCTCATAGAGAATAAATTTAATTCAAGTTTATTAGTTTTGTATGGAAGTCGAATTACGTAAACAAAAGAAAGGTTTTCATTTGATTCTATGCAAAATTACCTAAGAAAGTGGTAAAAATTGTTTTTGTATCAAATTATGGGTGATTGTATTGGATTTGGAATCCACATATTACTATCTATTTCAATTCTTGATTTGACGCTCATCGTTCTTGACAATTGATAAAACTATGATATATAATTTTCTTTTTAATATAAATTAAATCAATCCTAATCATGACTTGAATTTATTCCTAATCCGAATTTGAATGATTAGAATAAATTAAAGTTTAGATTTTCTATATGATTGCACACGTGATAAATGTAATTCCTAACATTTATTACACATATATTAATTTTGCCGCTTTCTGAATTTATCTCTCAGCACTACAACAATTAAATAATTATCTAATTAGTGACCAAACAATTAAATAATGCAATGTGTATGCAAAATTAATCAAGAAATACAAAAAATAAACTAAATGACTAGCCTTGAATTAAAACAAATAAATAATATGGTTCATCTTTATCTAATACAAAACGGATCTAACCTAGTATGATTTTAAATAAATTACAAGAAAAATAATAGAAAAATATAACATGGATCATGATAGAATGTAAAAGATGTTGATCTTCAATTTCAAGGTTGAATTCTTCAAAATCTTAATGTAATTGACTTCAATTCCTTGTTAGGGTTTGATCTTCTCTCTCAAAATATTGCAATTTGACCCTTATTATTAATGAATTTGATGATATTATTGTATATGAAGAGGCAAGAGAGAGTTTTCAATGTGTAGCTCTTGTTTTGTATTTATAAGTGTCAGAAAATAGACCAAAATCATATCTAATTCGGATTCCAAAAAAATTTAAATTGCGAAAGGAAACTGCTGATTTATCTGCGAAAATAGTAGCCCCCTGCATGCGCAAACATAACTACCGCATGCACGCCATTGAACCAAATGGCTCTCGTGAAAACAGGGCTCCACACGCACGTCGGTTAGTATTGGTTCGTCTCTAAGGAGCTTTCGATATTTTGATCATAACTTTCTCTTCCAATATACGATTGAGATGATTCAAAGTGAGTTGGAAGGGTAACTTAGAAGGATATAATTATTCTAGAAGTAAAAATTTTCAAATTCAAACATTTGCTATCCGAAAAATGAATTTCAAGTTGAGGCTAAAAATTCAAGCAACTATTCTTTTTACCATTATCAACCCGTTTTCTGTTTTCGATTTTTCAAAACAGTGAAAACACGTTTACTTACCTATTTTCAAAAATGATTTTTCGAAAACAAGTTTAAAATTTACAAAGAAAATCAAAAACGACAAATATATCGTTTTGGGTATTTTCAGTTAAAACTAATTGAAAATTTTCAAAACGCGTTTTGAGTGTTTTCACCCAACCACCACCGCCGCCTGCACCAACCACCGTCGACCACCAAATCGCAGAAAATTGCACCCACTGCCACCACCTCCAACCACCAAATCGCACTCACAACCACCACCACATTGCAGGTGATCATACACACAACCGCCACAGCCACAGCCACAGCCACAGCCACCACCATCGAAATCGCGACCCAAAATCACCGCGAAAATCGTGACCCAAAAAAGAAAGACAACCATTGCCACTATCAACTACTGAATCACAGCAGATCGCACCCATAGCCACCACCATCGAAATCGCGACCCAAAAAGAAAGAAGAAGTACATCAGCGTCGCGACTGGCTAAGCGACCACCTCCACAACCACTGCCACCGTCAACCACCGAATCGCAGAAGATCGCACCCACAGCCACCACCACAGAAATCGCGACCCAAAATCGCCACCAAAATCGTGACCTAAAAAAGAAAGAAGAAGAACAACAGCGTTGCACCCCACTCCTTTTGGCCGACAAAATGGAGCTCGGCGACGAGAAGAGATACGAGAGAAAGAGGGGGAAGAGAGACGAGAGATAAGGGATGGGATGTGATGTGATGGGAGGGGAGAACGTGCTTTGGGTGTTTTTAATTTTGAAAATAATTTTTCAAAATGATAAAAAGAATATATTTTCAACAATTTTAAAATGGACACTCAAAGCACTAAATCTAAAATGAATTAAAAATTCAAAATTAAAANAAATACTTCAACTATATTTCACTCTTTTGACCTCTAATTGCATCCAATTAATCATATGTGATATTCAATCATCATTTTGTGGTCTGAATTAATTATTGAATATAAACACTTTGATTTCCAAAACTTTGGATTTCTTTCTTTTTGTCATTTTTGTTTCTTTCTTTTAATTCTACCAATTTGTATTGAATTCAACCTAACAAACATAATTAACATATAATTAGGCTATAACTCGTCCAAAACCCTAACAAATACTCCAATTTAATGGTCTAGATAAGTGTATTTACATTATTTGTAAAATATATTTTTCTCTTTTCTTTTCAATCAAACAATTTTCAATAAAATAATATTACATGATAATCCAAAACTTTTACTTATTTTTAACCATATTTTTCGTTAATCTACTATTTCAAAATACATTCTTAAGAAAAATGGGACTCAAACAGGCTATATATCTATGTAATTTTTAAAATTGTTTTGTACTTTTCAACCTGACTCGATGCTCTAATCGGATAACATTCCGATCAAATTTGATAACTATGTGTCCAATAATTTGCAAAAAATTGAATAGTTATAACGCGTTAGTGAAGAATTCACTGCTGGTTCACTCTTAAGAACTAGAGTAGTTTAATTGTAAACTCGTTAGTTCGATCTCAATTTATCCTTGTTTAATCCTGGACTTTTCTTTTCTATACACACTAATTTTTAAAAATTGTGCTATTTATACATTCATTTCCTACATCATTGTTGACATTGTATGATGTTTCAAAATTGAGACCATTAATTATTTTAAGTATTTTTTGAAATCAATAACAAATTGTGTGCCAATTCAGTGTTAAAGAAAATGTCTACCCATGATGTACATCAAAGCAAAACTGAATTTTTAAAGCATTGGTCAAGACATGCAAGAGACGCCCACACGGCTACGCCCTTCCGAATTCCAAGTTATGATTGTGACTTGGAGTCCCATTTTAGGGCTTGGAGGACATGCGACCAACTGGAAGTTACTCCTTTATATAAAATCCTCAACCATTCCACTTCAGGCAATGACTCTAACCAAAATCCTTTCTAGGCACGGAGTAAATTGACTGTCCCTATTCGAGTAAAATTGCGCACTACTACATTTGGAGATAATTCCACAAAACTAAACAGGTTAACATTAACGATGGCCACAATTCTAGAATATTTTTTTCTGCAAAAGGTTTGAATTCTAACCAAACTATACTTTCTCATGTCAATACCGAAAGTATTATTTGCATGCAAGAGCCATTTAAAGATTGTACAAATAGGAAAGCAAAACCTTCAAATATCAAACAAAAATGGATCATCATAGTCCCAAATATTTGCCGTTGGATACTCATCATCATTAGTCAATGGCCATAAAGCCGGAGAGGCGGCGGAACAAGTCACCACCGGATCTGAAATGTCAGGCGCCACCAGAGGTTCATTGAGGGCCTGAGAAAAGCTTGGCCCAACTGTTGTAATTGAGTTGATTTGATCGTACACACAATAGTTCTGACGATGCTGAGAATGCAAATCTTGAAAATTTTGCTGCTGATGATTATTGAGGTTTGGAATTGTGGGTCCAGATTCAATATTCTTCACGTCACTTGGTCCGTACCTTTGATGCACTAATCCCAGGTTTTGTGTACTATGTACTATGTTAGGGTACTGTTCGGTCGGGTAAAATCCATTCGGCACATAATTTGCCACCCCTCCGTAGGAGGCGACAGGCGGCGGAAGTGGTGGAGTTGAGAATGTAAGGCCAAAGCCAGACGGGCGAGGCAGTAAAGGACGAAGGTTTTGAGTGGAAGAATACGAAGAAGAACGGGAGGAGGATTGACCAGATGCACCATCACCACCACCGTCACTCGCACTTCCGCCACCACATGACTTTTGTAGATTAAGCTGAGCCCTTGACCCATATAGAATAACGGCTGCACGGTCATACGCTCTGGCTGCATCCTCCGCCGTGGCGAACGTTCCGAGCCACCGCCGAGTTCTCTTTCTGGGCTCACGGATCTCAGCAACCCACTTGCCCCAGCTCCGCTGCCTTACTCCTCTATACTTAAACTTTCCATTATCCGGCCCTCCTTTGCCTTTACCTTTCTTGTTGCTCTTGCTGTTATCAACACCAGTACTAGTGGCGCTGTCACTGCTAGTGGTGGCATTGGAAGTTGCAGAAATTGGGTGGCCTCTAGTGATAATAATTTTAGGGTTATTGGAATCTACACCGGCGCTCATATTTGGTTGATTTTGTCTCGTTGTGTGTTTACCCAATTAGTCAAGAGAGAGGACAGTAAAAGTGGTGTGGGGTGGTGGTTTGCAGCCGCGCAAAGCTGTAAATGGTGGATGAGGGCGGTGCTCATGAGGACATTACTTGTTCATTTATATACACTTTGAATGCACCCTTATGAAGAAACATATTGAATTATCGAGATAAAATATTTACAAAATCTGTTGTAGGATTATAATATTGCATTATATTTTCATTTTGTAATGTAATTAATTACTTCTTTTAAATTATGAAAATCTTACTATATATTTTGGTAGCCAAATGATGGTGGTTAGTAGAAGGTGGACCACAATTATTTCTTGACATCTTTCTTGGTCACGGTAATAGTCATTGGTAGAAAGAACGTGTGACTATTCTCGATTATTAGTAATGACGGTAGTTGAATTAGTTAATAACATTTATTAAAGTACGGTGTATTAAAATTAATCACAACTACGTTTAACTTATTAACAATATAATATTTATTTGTTAATTTTAAATGTCGTATTAAGTTATTAATGTAAAGTTGTTTACATAGTACAAAATAAAATTTAACAATATTTTGTTTCATTGTTTATCATATATATTCAACACGAAAATGTGTCCAAGAGCTATTTATTATTGTAAAATGGTGTGTATTTTGACTTTCATTTTGTAAAGAAATTCGTTGTCCTAAACATAATGTGAGACACTATTTAATTAAAAATAAACATCATATCGTTAATTGTGTCCTCGTTTTTCTTTTATGTAAGACAATTAATTAAAAGATTTTCTAGTTTCATCTCTAATCGGCAATGCTATCTCACTCACACAATACACAATAAACAAACAAAAATATTTTTTTAAAGTTTTTCGATATTTCCATTTTTAACATACTGAAAACAACATTCAAACACATAACAATATCTAAACGATATGAAATACCGATGATCATATGAATGCTACCAAACGGAAACCATAGTTGACCCCTGGTGCCTCGTAAAGTGTGACACATGCTTTCTTATGATTTTTTTGTCTCCATTTGATTTATTTATTTATTTATTTTTCCTTTTTTAGCTCAATCTAGACACTAAGACCTATTTATGCTAAAATAAATGGGAAAATGTCAAAAAAAAGATAAATGCAAACCTATCAAACTAACAATGAAGCTTCAAGGGTATTTATGTCTAAATGCAGGTAATCCGCATCTTCGTAGACATATCTATTTTACTGAGCCTTAATTTAAGACAGTGCCCATACTGTTATGCCTTTCCTGTGTAGCTTAGGTTGAAAGCAAAGAACTCCTTTCGAGATGGTTCGAGCTATTAGTGGATACCACATTGAAAGAGCTAGAACTCTAACCTTCTATCAAACCCTACGGGCCATGGGACAGTATCGAGGTAGATATTTTCTATGGAGTATAAGCATCCTAAAAGGTAATGGAAGCATGCAAAGGTTTCATCGGGCTCGACGAAGATTGACGCTCGAGCGAAAAGGCAAAAGGGAGCTTGATGCAATACCCACCTGTTGAGTAGAGACGAAAGGTGATCTTAGTGATCTGACCATGCCGAGTAGAAAATCTTAACACCTATTTGGTAGCCATTTAAAAAAAAAAAATTATAATACTAAATTTTTAGAGAATGTGTGGCGAAAAAATAGGAAAAAAATTGGATTTAAGAATATTTTATTTTGTAAATATGTGAAAGGAATGTGGGACAAACATTGGCTTAGTAATATTCAATCCTTAAAAGTGTTTCTTTCGTTCATTCATAGACTTGTTCAATAATTAAAAGAATATGGGATAAAGAATATAGTTTACTCCAATTAAGAGCTTAATTTATAATCTTTAGCTCGAATTTGGAATATGATAACTCGGGATTGGCGTGATGGATGCTTGATTTCTCATTTGAAAAATCAACATACCAATATGATTTTAACCTCTGCTCATTGACTTTGAATTCCCTTTATGTTCTTATGTCACTTCTACAACTCTACAATAAAAAATCCAAACAGTTGTAAATAATCTAGATCACCTCGAGCGTAATTTTCCTATAAAGAACTTCAACCTAGAATTGAAGATAAACACTTATTAACCCACGATGATCTCTCTGCACTGAACGTGATCATGCAATCTCTTAGTTCTCTCGTACAGTTTTACATTCTCATACACATCCAAACAAAACTCACCCATTTCATTCAGCATATACATCCAAACAAAACTCATCCATCTCATTCAGCTATTGTTCTTTCTTGATGCTTGAATATCATATTTCGACTTCTGACTATCCAATAAGCTCGATGCTCCAATTCGACCAATAAACTACAAGCTTTCCCTACCATAAGTCGATATTCGACATGCCTATAGGGCTAGCAATATGCCATTATGCATCATACAACTTTTTGGACCAATCAGTTCGTGTAGCACTCATTGTAATTTTAAGGATCCTCTTTCGCTCACAGTTGGAGACTTCAACTTTGCCACTAGTTTGGAAATGATTGGGAGTGGAAGCACGATGTTTTCCTGTACTTGGCCAAATGTGCTTCAAACTACAGGTGACAAAAGTGCTTCCCTCAATCTATAGGCTGCTAAAACGCATTAAAATGTTCTTCAAAAAGTAAATCACTAACTTAGCATCATTAGTTGAATTAGCGACTGTTCCACCCATTTTGATACATAATCCACTATCACCAACACATTGATTCGTAAAAGAAGATGAGAATTGTCACATGAAGTCTATCTGCTATACATCAAAAAGCTCAACCTCAAGGATGTAATTCAACGACATTTCATTCCCTTTTGAGATGTTGGCCATATGTTGGCATTGATCCCAATTCTACACATATCAATGGGCTTCTTTTGAAGGCCAATAGAAACTTGATTGAAAGGTTTTGTAGTTCTTCCATAAGATGGATGATGGCACTACTTTAAAATCTATAGTATCTCCTCATCCATTACGGATTTCGAATAATTTGATTGGGTACATTCATGTGTAAAATCGAATCTTCCCAAAAATAGTATTTAAACACCAAAAAGAACTTCTTTTAAAGGCTAATGTATTCTATAGGAATCACATAGCTTGCCAAATAGTTAACAAAATATACATACGGCGAGAATATAGATAACTCGAAAATTCGTTCATCGAGAAAAACTTCGTTTATCTTTGAATCATCTTACTGCTCAATCAACTCTAGCCTCGATTAGAGATCAGCTACCATATTATCTCTCTTTTACTTATCTCGGATTGCCAAGCCAAATTCCTATAATAGTAGAACCACAAAATCAGCCTTGATTTTTCGTCCTTCTTGACTAATAAGTATTTCAATACCGCATTATTTCAATACCGCATGTGAAGGGAAAGACTAGATCACCAAGGAGTTTTCCGAGCTCAGTTCATCCAATCAACCAACACCTCAATGAGGTAATCGAAACAAAACCCCTTAACTCTTCCACACTTATGGTTGTTATTTATCACTCACGAAGGATGCACAAAAAAAAGGTTTAATCATGGTATGGTATTAGCCACAAAGGCATGAAGAAGGGAAAAAACAATGGATGCAGTCACAGAGAGGAACATCCATTTTTCTCTAAAGACAGACGAAGCAATTACATGCATACATGGAGCTAAGGAAGATAACCAATAATTAGACCACACTAGGGTATTGTGATAGGCCAGGCCCAATAAGTTAGATAAGTGGGCTGAGTGTATCACTAAGTGAGCTAACATTTATAAGTCATCCAAATAAGTGTGAACTGGGACACGAATATCACTAATTAAATTAGGTTGCTTCCAATTGCCCAAATAGTTTGAGGGTCGAGTCATTTCATTGAGGTGTCGATTGTCGTTTAGTTATTCGGTCGATGCAAACTGAGAAAGTATACTGAGTTACATCATCGTTCGAGAGGTCATCTGACAAAAAATTGCCCAACAAACTTCTACATTGGTGTCGAAGGACCTGCAAAGGAAACATTATTACTTGTTATTAACAATTCCAAAAATGAGGACTGGTAAAATTGAAAATTAGTTATCTCTAGAAGGTTCTTGCAACTTTTAAACTTTACCAATGACAATACTTTAGTGCCCATGTCTGAAAGAATATATTGTGTATATATCTTTTCAATTCTTACCACTTCTTATGATACAATATCTCAAATAAAGTGTAGACTAACATCAATTTGTTTGGTACGTTCGTGAAAAAACAAGATTTTTGCATAGATGTATAGAAGATTGACAACATACTACCACATAATCATTTAAAATACAAAGTTCATGAAGCAAACCTCTAAACCACAAAACATCTTTAATTGTTTTAGTGGTAGCAATATGATGCAGGAGGGTCCGATTTAGATGTTGAGTTGTCGATAACACGTTAATGACTCTAAAGTATTACGAGTTGGCAGATCGGCTCAAGGGTGACAAGTGATCAAGTAATTTTAGTGATTGAGACGTGTTTCGATAATTTTTCCATAGATTTGGCTACGGTTATCAAAACCACGATTATGATCACAATCCGAAAAGCTTGTTTCGACGCAAACGTCGTGGACACCAGCTTCGCTCGGTGTGTGCCATTTTCGACCTCAAATTTCGTTGTTTTCCTTTTCGAATTATTATTTTTAGTTAAATTTTACTATTTTTGATAATATTTGATTGCATGTTTGAAGATGATTTTTAATCCGATTTGGGCTAAATTTTTCGTAAACTACTTATTTTATTCCGTATTTTAATTTGGCGTAATTTTTAGAAATTTGTCATTTTTGGTAAAATTCAAATTTTTGCTATAAAGTCCGACTTGTACCATTTAAATACATTAACATCCATTTTAAGGCTTTCCAATACTCGGGACCTGGATTAGACATGTATCTACTAAAAATATTAATAGCAAAGACTAAATTCGGTATAGTGCAAACCATCAACATAATAGATTCAATCACATTAGAGTATGAAATCCTACTTATGTATTCTATTTATTTTTCATTACATGAGCTCATCGTTAGATAATACAAAATGATTAGTTAAAGGTAATGTAACAGATTTGCAATCATGCATACCAAATATTTTCAACACCTTTGAAACAAAAGAAGATTGATGCAAAAAAAAAAAAAAAAGAATTTGACCTATCTCTTTCAATTTCCATGCATAGAATTCTTTTAACTTTATCTAGATCTTTCATGTCAAATTCCCCATTCAATTTTATTTTTATCTTACTTATCTACTCAAGTGATAAACCAACTCAAAGCATATTATCCACAAATAGCATGATTAGCATCATCATATTGGAAATGCAGGTAATAATCAAACTTACTCCCTATAGTGAGAATAAAAGAATCACATCTTTTATATCACTATCTAGGTGATTACTTTAAGTCATATAAATACCTTTTCAAGAAGTACACAATCAAATTTTAGTTTATCTTTAAAACTTTTTGGTTGATTCATAAAGATTTGCTCATCAAATTTACCATACATAAAACTAATTTTTTTACATCAAGTTATTCAAGTTTCCAGTTCAAATGTGCAACCAATGCAAACATAACCCTAATCGTTGTGTACTTAAAAATTGGTGAAAAAATCTCGTTATAGTCAACAACATCCTTCTATGTGTACTCGTTGGTTACTAATCTAATTTTAAATTTTAAGGGTTTAGATGCACTAGTACCCTCCTTAAATTTAAAAACCAACTTACAGTCAACTGTAGATTTATTCTTAGGTCTAGGTACTAGTTCCCAAATTTGATTCTTTTTTAAAGAACTCATCTCCCCTTTCGTTGCCTTAAACCACTCTTTCTATTGTTCACTCTTCATGGCCTCCTCAAATGTTCAACTGGCTCATCAGAGTGAGCATAAGCAAGAGCTAACTCAAACTCATATTCAAATCTTCCAGGTGCTCTCGACCGTCTTCTCTTTCTATCTCTAACTAAATTATAATCTGCGAAGGAACTCTCTTCCTCAGGATGTTCTTCTATCACTACTTCCTCTTTATTCTCCACCTCGGGTTCCTGAACCTGAGTCTTCACCTCATTATGAATAGTAGGGACATATGTTCTAAGTGTTCCTAACTCCACCTTTACCTAATCTCTCTCTTCACCTTATTCTTGTTCACTCACAGCTTCATATTCAGTTCTAAGGCACGACATTTCACCCTTATTGAATGTAACATCTCTACCCATAATAATCTTAACCTATTTTTGACTTTTATTCCATAACCTGTAATTCTTGACACCCTCAGGGTAACCTAGAAAAACACATTTTCTAACTCTAGGTTCAAGCATTCCCTCACTTTGATGAGAAAATACAGCACAGCCAAAAAGTTCTAAACATAGAATAATCACTTAGTTTACCAAATAACTAGGTCTTCAGACAACAACATCAAAAACCATCACCATGAACTATTGTTCTCTTTCTCAATGATGGCATATGCAATTGGATATATACAATCGTTGGTGACTACCCTAACTTTTTCTAGAAGTTGACCATCATATTTTCCTTTCAAAAAATATCCATCTAGACTAATAAAATGCCTATACCCCTAAATCTATCTTACATGCCTATATGCAAACATAAATACCTTTAAACACATTTTATGCATGAGCAATGATCACAATAGAATCAGGAATTGTTCTCTTCAATTTCTCAACATAACAACCTCACTTTACAAATTGTTCTGTGTCATTCCCTTCTATTAAAACTTTTGCATATTTCCTAGTGTTCCATGCAATTGACTTTGTAATAAGCACTCACAAATCCTTTCTCACTTTAGTTTTGAAATGCTTTGTCCTCCATTGAGAATCGATGGTAAAATCATCCAAGTAATAATCATCAAGCCACTTACATGTTACGTACTCATTTGTACGTACCTTCAAGCAAGTATGCTTAGGGTCGTATTTTTTATCTGTATTGTGTCTTGACCTTGTAATTTCGACACCACGGACAACTATATTTACAAACACAATGCACTCGACTCTTATCATTTCGTTTGAAAATTTGCTCAACCCGATTGAAGATCGAATAATTTCTAATAACTGATTTCAATTCTTCAAAAGAACCAAATAACAACCCTATCTCGAGAAGTGGATTTTTCTTTTCATTTTGAGGGAAAAAATTCAGGAAAATTATGTGTACCAATGTGGTCCTCCAATTCTGAACCATTACCATATTTTAGCTCTTCAGAAGATACATTTGACGAGATATCTGCTTTCGAGGCTTCTTAATCGTCTAGCGCTCTATGCATGCCCATTTTGATACCTTGGTTAATGTTATGATAAAACAAAATATCATCATCATTGTATACATCGTGGTCTGAGTCGTGAATGTCTAGATTATCGTCAATCAAAATGTCTGCAAATGTAAGAAACAAAAAAATTAAAAAAGAGATCCATAATTATGATTTTTAATATACTGTCATAGTTTTATTTTCCATTCACAAGAATGAAGCTGAATGTACAAGGAATTGTTATACCAAATAAATGCTATATGCCTGGTTTTGAACTCTTATAATTGCTAAAAAGTGAACATGTATATATATATATATATATA
>CAIGRB010109570.1:26608-38463 GCA_903798255.1 Fraxinus quadrangulata
TAACTAGAATAGCATCAACATGTATGGCCTTGCTTCTTTCATTGAATAATCAAAGCCAATTCCGACAGTATCAATCTTCATATAGCCCAACTATACCATATAATGCACCTCCCTTTTCGGCACGATCAAGCTCGGAAAGTGGCATCAAAATAAACTGAAGCTTAACTTTTCCACCTCCCTTGTTTTGAGTTTCACCAAACAAATGAGCGCAAGTAATTATTTCAATATGTTTGGAAAACAAATCCAAGAAAGGCATCTATGCATATAATTTTGTTGTCAAATTCAGTGACTTGTATAATCAAAAGAAAGAAAAAATAAAAAGGGAGATGAAGCGAGATATGCTATAACAAATCTCTTTAAGATAGATTTCATCATTGTACGAGTATCATCAGTAAGTGGCTGAAACTGAGTAAAAGCCCGCTTATTAGATATAGGTTTGTTCCACTAAACGAAAATTGTGGAAAATGAGTTCTATTCTTCCTTAATCAAAATTGGCAATTGTTTATAATTATGCTTATGTTATAAAACTAAAAGAACAAGAGAGAGATATAAGAAAGAAAATAGATAGTCAAAACTCAAGTATGTATTTTATCGAGAATCAATGTCTCATATTTATAGAATTCAAAACGAGAATTACAATAAGAGATTAGAAAATATACACAAGATTTCATTTCATCTCTGTACTTCATCTTACCCTGTTTTTCTTTCCAAAATTAATCAGAACTTACATGTCGAATAGAATTTTTCAATCCAAAATTAAGTTTGGACAGTATTTTTCGCTATTATGTACATTTTATTTTATTATTGGTTACGACTCATTTACCTGAGCATCACAACGGGATCTTGAGTAAGGCAAGCTGCAAAAACTGTGTAAAAACTGACCAGGCACTCCAAATTACTGTTTTATGTAAGAAAAAAAGAAAGTGATTTATATAGAAACAATATATTAATCTATATGAAAATTAATTCTTTTTCAATGCTAATAATAATAACTCTGGCTATCAGTATCAATTGTGTCGCCTCCTACAATATGGGCACGAGATGAAAATCAGCGTACCGAGGTCAAAATCTCAGATGGAAAATCAGCATTCAGTTGGTTTCAAGAAGCCAAAGGAGCACTCGTAGGAAAGTAGACTAACACTCGATTTAAACATAGATTATTTGTATATATGTTTCGTATTTTGGTGCAATGACACTTTTGTCCTGTTAGTAAATATATTGCAATATTTACTTCATGGTCTTTTAACACTTCAATTCTAGTTAGAGCATGTTTGGCTAAACTTAAAAAAGTTTACGTTAAGTCAAGTTAATTTCAAAAGCATCCCACCACTCCCCAATAGATGGATTTCTTACAAGTTTTTTGGCCTAGTTTTTCTAGGAAAAGTGTCACAACAGTGCATTTGGAACATATACTGGTTGATACATAAATTCAAATCGGTAATACTACTACAATGCTAAGTGCATTGGAAAGATACAAATAAATGGGAAGTATTGCTATGAGCAAAATGGGAAAGCTTATTATCACGTTATAACTAATCAAAGTTGAAGAAAAAAATACGCAATAACTAATGCTTCCTTGAAAGTCCGAGAAACACAGTAGCAGCTGAGACTTGTACTCTAAGATCAGCAATATCAATATCGTGCCCACCTTCTACTAAACCCCATCGGTCGACCTGCAAGGGAATAACAAATTTACAGTTTCAGGAGTGGGTTCAGATTGGAGCAATAATGTTTAAAATAATACTCATTTTATGTGTTTTTTATGCTTTCCCTCGCGTTTTGGCAAGTTAAGAGGGGGGAATGTAACAGGATCACGAACCTGTAAATCTTCCTCTAGTCTGATCAACTTAATGGCCTCCTCTATGTCCAATCGACCACGAAAGATTCCAAGTGCAATGACTAAAGAATGTGCAGAAGCAGTGATCGCATCAATTGCCGCTAACTCACAATCATCCGTCTTTTTAAGAAGGTTCTCAATGGCATCAACCAGACCACCTTCCTGTTTGCCACCAAAAAAACTGGAATATACAGTAGGCTTAAAACCAAATTCTGACTCAACCCAATTAAGTAACGGATCAAGCTTCTCCACTTGGCGTTCTGCAAAGTTTTGCACATAAATAAATTAATATATTAGAAAAATAAACAAAAACTTGAAACACAAAACAATACAACTGTAAAAACTTAACACCATGAATTTTCAACTCAAAAGTGGTATTGAATGTCTCATTCCATTCAAACAGCTTCCATCTTGCATTGAATGTAGCACAGAAATACAGAGGCTTGTTCTTTAGCTTAGCTTTTTAATTTTTAGGGTGTGACCTTTTCAGTACTTTCACAAGAAAATGGTTTGATAAAAATCTGGCCACAGAAAGTTTTTGGTAGATCACATTAATAATTACACGAGGTACTCAATAGAAATGGAGCACACTCAAAGCAAAATGTACAGCCTAGCCTGCAGCAACCGTTTCATTCCACTACACGACAATTTTATTCATTGGGGCCCAGGCATGTGGTGCACTCAATGACATCCATAATTTCAACATCTGGGTGGGAAAATCTTTACCACCAAATTAGTGCTACTAAGTCTTGGGATTCCATCTTAAAAAGCCATCCTTATTGAGAGGAATAGCCAAGCCTTTATATCTTGGTTAATGTTTCTATCTTTATTCAATGTATCCCTTGACAAGTGCATCCCACTCTCTCTCTTTAATGATGTTATGCCCTTGTTTAAGCCATATTTTTTCTATCAGTGATTTGACCCATTTCAACCACACATCTTCAATAAAATAATATTACACGCAAACCCAAAACTTTTCCTTATTTTTTAACCACACATTCTCAATTATAACACTATTACAAAATGCATTTTTGAAAAAAAAAAAAAAATGGGGCTCAAACATTCCCTATTTTTATATTGCATTCACACCAATGAAGTTCGTATAGAAATGTCGCACTCAAGTCGTCAAGTTTTCAAATAGGTAACATTACAACACTAAATCATGCCCGTTAATCTTTTCTTGTAAAAGGTCCTAAATGAGATGCATGATTGTGATATAAAGTTCTCATCGGATCTCAATTAGCAAAACTCAAATGAAAGATGTTACAAGAAAACTGAGAAAAGAATATTTTGTGCAGTCCACTTTAACATGACTTTTAAATGTAAAATTTATGAGAGAATTTTTGGGCATTTTATTAAGATTAAATGCTTTGCTAGCAAGAACTCCAACACGAGAATTCATTGGGCTGGGCCCCTCCTCGTTTGGGACTGATGGTTTAAGAAGTTAAATCTCTTTAACTTGATAGTTCACTCCTTTACAAGCTTCTAGTTGGATAAGGTATTCATTCTTTGATTTTCAGTCACCACTTTGATGAAAAATTATTAATAGGTAACACCATTTGTTCCATCTCAGTTTACTATTGCCTACAAGCCTACGTAAAACAAACACGAGCAATGGCCACAGATCTCTAAACTCTCCGATGAATGAATGAGTGAAGTAGGCATAAGAAAAAATTAACATTTATCAAGTTCCCAATTAACACACCCAAATGACAGTATGAAATGCACTTACAGTGATGCCAGAATCCTGAATCTTCTCAATATATGATTCAAATAATTTTATGCAAGAAGTTATTTGCCAAACTCTTTAAACTAGAAATATTTGAAGCACATGGGGTTATACTTTAAAAGAAAAACAATGCATACCTAGAACATTGCTTGTTAGATCACTGTCTCCTGGAGCACGGCAGAATACCAAATCTTGATGGAACTTTTTCATCAAATATTCGATAATTTTGTGCCGAGTAAGTGGCACTCTTTCCAATGCAGTGCATGTAAATTTCATCAGAGGCATTGTAAATGGCCTGATTCCATCTATTTGCTATGATCACAAAAACCATTACAAATTCCAGTTATCACTCAAACTTTAACCCAAGTTTATAAATGAAAACAGAAAACTAAGCCCCTGTTTACCATTATTCCAAAAAATTGTTTGCTACAGTAAGATTCTCCACTACACATTCCCCAAATAAAATATTCTACAAACAAACCAATAAAGTTACTTTACTTTTCAACCACACATTCTCCAAAAAATACTATTCATTACTCTATTTTTCTCCCAATATTGGGAGACAAACACACTCTAAGAGATGCAACTAAAACTCAAGCTACAGCGGATTAAAGCCATATAACACAATAATGCATAGAAGATGGATGCACATCATCTAACAACTGATAAATTTTACCCTGAAAAGGATAGAATATATACGTTCTACTCTCAAAAATTAAAATAAAAGCCAACCATCTGTCATTACTTGAGAAACCCATGCCACACAGCAAGAAGTGAAAGTAAAAGAACTCTTTTACTTACTGTTTTATCATAAACTTGTTAAATTTATCCATAGAAGGTCCAAACATGCCGGCAAATTTCAATTTCAACAATAACCAATTAAATTAACTAAAAATCCAAAAATAAATAAATCACCAATTCTACAAAAAACCGCACTTGTGGAGAAAACTAATCTGGGATTATGCAAATGAAACACCATCCATATCTCCCTAAACATAAATACACATACATATAAACATATGCAAATAAAGTGTTGAATGCTAGATTTAAATGAATACTTATGGTTTCTTTATAACAGCTTAAGGTTTTAAACCAGATCATTGTCCCTTTCTAATGAGATAGCCAACAGAAAAATACGGGAATAGATCCAAAAGTAATAGGAGGGCACCTGAAACTCCCATTCAGCAGCAATCGCTTTAGCAAGAGCTAAAGTTGGACACTTGAGAGGTCTCTTTGAAGGGGTTTTTAGGGTTCTATAATCCAACATAACATTCCATCCATTTCCATCATCAGCCTCTCTAGTAGTCACCTTTTTGTAGAACCTTCCGCCAACAATCGACCCAGTCATGAATGAAATCGGCATTGTAACAGAAGATTCTGTCTTTTTGGGGCTTTTAATGTATATATTGTTATCTTTATTGGATATCGAGGTGGGCACATTTTCGTTAGAGGAAAAGGTGAAGGATGAAGATGGGCTGTCAGCTTCGGGTTGCCCGGCGATGGCTACGCCGCTCAAGTGGCGGCTTTGGCAGGTGAGGACTCGGAGAATGGTGGGGTTTAGGGTTTTAAAGGCTTTTGAAACCGACGTATATGCCATTTTCACTGTTGGGGGTATGGCCGGGCGCAGAGGTGGATCTAAGAATTTTCAGCACAACGCTAAAATTCATCTAAAATGCATTTGGGAGGAGGTCGACCTTCTATCTGCAAATTCTTAAAATCACACCACACAAAAATTAGTAGAATAAGAGAGGATTAAAGAGAAATTCATCAATAAATGGAGGAAAAAAAAAAAAAGGCAGAAGTTGTGTTACCTTTTCAAAATGTGAACCGGAGAATAGTAGTCGACAAAGAGCTGAAACGACGAGAACTGAAGGAAGAAGAGAGCATTATAAGATTAGGTCAAATTTTTTTATTTTTTTTTATAAGTTTAAAATAAGTAAAAATTATACGAAGCCCAACTTTTCAATATTCATATTCAAAAGTAGATCTCAAATTTTATTTTTCAAAAATCAGATATTAAGTTTCACTTTCACTTTTCAAAAATCAAATATTTTATTTTTAATTATTAAATATTAATTATACAATTTTCTATCCCCATCCCCTATCCAATCCAACCACCCACCCAAAACCCTAATTCTCTCTCTCTCACTCTCTCCATTCTTTCTTTACCATCATCTCTTTACTCTCAAATCAAAACCGTTGTCGCTACTATCGCCGCTACAGCAACCCGCTTGACGTGAGTGTCGCTATTCCGACGGTGAGTTGCAGTGCAGCGAATCGGCTCCGTAGTGATGGTGGTGCTACAGTCGCAGTAGCAGAGTGGTTTTGCCCCTGCCAATGCTACAATCGATGGATTTGGCAACAACGATGTGCGGTGGTTAGTTGCGGTGATGGTGGTAGTACAGGTCGTGGCAGATCTGGCGGTGCGTTCAGGTGTTGGTACCGCGTAATTTTTTGTTAATTGGTTTGTGAAGGTGTGTGGGGGTGGAAATGGAGTTGTGGTGGTGATGTCGGCGGTGGTGGAGGCAGGGACGACGACTGTGACGTGATGGCGGGTGTGGGGGAGATTTTGGATCTGTTTTGTTGGTGTTGATGGTGCTGGTGAGATGGTTTTGATGGTGGTGGTGGATTTGGCGGCAATGATGTGTGGTAGTTGGTCGCGGTGATAGTGATGGTGGCGGCGGTTGTGGTGGTGTTGTGACGAGTGGACCATGGTGGTGGTTTTTTTGGTGTTGTGGTGCTGCGGCGATAGTTGTGGTTGTTTTTTGTTATTATTGTGGCGGTGGTTGTGATGGTGGTGTTGTGACGGGGGCAACGATGGTGGTTTGGGTGGTGTTGTGGCGAGGGGCGGGGGTGAGATAGTATTTGTGACTAATTATTTGGTTGAATTGTGACCAAATATTGGTAGAAGATCAAAACGGGCGTGGGGTGTTTGGTGTATGTGACCGACATTTTGGTTCATTGTGACTCATTATTAATTTGTAATCCTAAATTTTGATAATTTGTGACCAAGAAATTTGGAAATATGTGATATATTGATAAACTGCGATCTATAATTTTTTGATCCGTGACTAATGAATTAAATTGTGATTATAAAATTTTTAATATGTAACATCGAAATAATTTATGCCCTATAAAATTTTTGATTTGTGATCGAAAAATAATTTGTGATGTTTCAATTTTTGAATTGTGACCGTAAAATAATTTGTGATATAAAATTTGTAATTTCTGACCAATTATATGGAATTTGTGACAAAATTATATAAAATTGTGACCTTAATATATTTAATTAATAAAATATATGTTTAATTAATTAAATTTAAAAAATCTGAAATTTGAAATTTTAAACCTTAAAAAATCTGAAATTTTAAATTTTAAATATTATCTCTTAAATTTGAAATTGATGAAACTTAAACTTTTAAAAATGAAATTTTCCCTTAAAATAATTGAAGTGGGTTGGGTTAGGTTGGTTCATTGGCGAGTTGATGTTTTAATCTATAACTTATCCGATCCATAAAGAGGTCAAATATTTTCCCACTAAAAATACAATAAAATCAAAAAACTTTCCCTCTAATTATTAGCATACAAATAGGTTAATTTTTTACTTTTGTATGCAAAAGATATATCTTCTCCGTCAAATCTAGTTGTTGGGGAAAAAAAAAAATTTTTTGTGGGCACAAATCCTTTCATTACTGAAAATCTTGAATTAAAGCACAGTCTTACGAAACGTCGTTCTTGTGGTGAAAAATGAACTCCACCTACAAATCTCAATTTATCTCCCATAATTTTGTAGAAAAAGTGTAAATTTCTTGTAGCGATATAGAAATGTTGCACACAAGTCATCGAGTTTTCAAATAGGTGACTTGCAGCAACACTAAATCCTACTCGTTAATCTTTTCTTGTCATGGTCCTCAATGAGATGCATGCTTGTGATATAAAGTTCTCTCATCAGATCTCAATTAGCGAAACTCAAATGAAAAATATTGAGAGAAAACGGAGAAAATGTTATGTTTGTGACTCAAATTCCATGTGATTTGAATATTTAATTCATAGAGGAAGATTAAATAATTTTTGTTTAAAAGTCAAGATTAATAAGGGATCAAATTTCATCATGGGTTAAGAGCTTGATTGGTAAAAGGACTTTGAAATAGATGAAATTTTTTTTTGGAAGCATACGACTGAATAGGGAGTTGGACCGTCGATAAAGTAAAGTCGAACAGGGCGGCGCCACCTGATCAGAGAAATGGGGCTCCTTGTTGATTTCGATCGCGATTCTTGTACTTTACTTCATCAATAACTTCAAGATTTGGATCTTATAAATATTTTATAAGGTGTAAACTCTTCATAGACTCAACACAATTATATCATTTTTGTATACGTTAGAAACTTGAGCGAATTATTTAGATTTAAATTGGGAGTATCAAATCTTGTAAAATAATTTTAGTTTCTTTGTATAATAAATTCTCATATTCTTCCACAAAATTTTGGTTTTTGTATGATTTATTATTTTTCATATTACTCATATTATTCTTGTCTTTAATTATTTGGTCGATTTCTTGACAAATTAGTATCAGAGTGATTCTGATATCTTGTTTGTTTCGAATAGAAAATAATATTTTGTGAAGTCAACTTTAACATGACTTTTAAATGTAAAATTTATGAGAGAATTTTTTTACGTTTTATTAACATTAAATGCTTTGCTAGAAAGAAATTCAACACAAGAGTATTCATTAAGCTGGGCCCTCCTATTTTGGGATTGGCGATTTAATAACTTGAGTCTCTGTAACTTGATCGTGCACTCTTCTTTACAAGCTTCTAGTTGGATAGGGCATTCTTTGATTTTCAGTCACCACTTCGAGGAAAAATTTTTAAGCCCATATTTGATTCCCTTTAGACTTTAATTTATTTCTCATCCTCATTTTCAATCACACAATAAAATATTCTACACATAAACTCAAAATCTTTTCTTACTTTTTAATCACACATTTTCAAAAAAAAATACTATTCAAAACTATGTCGTTTAAATTTTAAGGCCACCAAGCAGGGGCTAGTAGGTAACATCATTTATTCCATCTTAGTTTTCTATTGCCTACAAGCCCTAGTAAAACAATCACAAGAAATGGCCATAGATTTCTCAACTCTCCAATGAATGAATAAGTGAAGTGGGCATAAGAAAAAAATAACATTTATCAACTTCTCAATTAACACTCCCAAATGATAGTATAAAACCCTCTTGCACTTGTAGTGATGCTACAATCCTGAAACTTCTCAATATATGATTCAAATCACGTTATGCAAGAAGTTAGTTGCTAAACTCTTTAAACCAATAACATTTGAAGATTTTGGGGTTATACTTAAAAAGGAAAACAATGCATACCTAGAACATTGCTTGTTAGATCAGTGTCTCCTGGAGCACAACAGAATGCTAGATCTAGATGGATTTTTTTCATCAAATATTCGATAATTTTGTTCTAAGTAAGCGACAGTCTTTCCAATGAGGTGCATGTAAGTTTCATAAGTGGCATTGCAAATTGTCCAATTCCATCTATTTGCTATGATCACAAAACTTCATTACAAATTCCACATAAGACTCAAACTTTAAGCCAAGTTTATAAAATGAAACTGAAATCTAAAGATGCAACTAAAACTCAAGCTAAAGCAGATTGAAACCATGAACACAATAATGCATAGAAGATGGATGTGTTAAAAAAGGTTTGTATTTGTATATCTTTTTTCTGCAGAATTACAAATACAAAATATATAGATACAGAGATGAAGTTTAGGAAGCTATTCTAGCTATACATTCTTTAAGGCTACAATCATGGGTGTCCCTTAAATTGTGGGATTTTACTATTAAAGGGTGCTATATTATTTATATTCTATTCACTGTTAACAACTCACATCAACACTCCCTCTCAAGTTGGTGCATAGATCTCTTATACCTATCTTGTCGAGTGAGTTGTAGAATTTTTGCCAGACACAGCCTTCGTGAGTATGTCCGCCAACTGGTCTTCTGACTTGACAAAAGGGAACAGAATAATTTCCTCTTCAAGATTCTGTTTGATGAAGTGCCTATCAACCTCAACATGCTTGGTACGATCATGTTGGATGGGATTATGTGAAATGTCAATGGCTGCCATGTTATCACAAAACAGGTTCCTTTCGGATGTGATATGGCGTGATATGAAATATAGATCGCACGAACAGTTAAGCAAGAACAAGATTTAAAAGAAAAACAAATAAGAAGAAGAGATTGGCAGAGGAACCGAATATTTTATTATTGACCACCAATGGAGAGAAAATACAACTTNGGATGGGATTATGTGAAATGTCAATGGCTGCCATGTTATCACAAAACAGGTTCATTTCGGATGTGATATGGCGTTATATGAAATATAGATCGCACGAACAGTTAAGCAAGAACAAGATTTAAAAGAAAAACAAATAAGAAGAAGAGATTGGCAGAGGAACCGAATATTTTATTATTGACCACCAATGGAGAGAAAATACAACTTCTGTAATAATGTACTATCTAAATTGAATGAAAAGTCTACTATTTATAGGAGAGATATCCAAATCCTAGAAGTAACCTAAAATATAGAAATTAGGTCAAAAATTGCGTCAAATAGAAAAATAAGAAAACAAAATCATGGCCCGTCGTTCAAGCGGCGACAGCTTCCCTGTTTCAATTTTACTCAACTCGCTTGAGCGAGAGTTGAGCATCCGTCCAGCGCCGTCAATCCGCTTTATTTCCTTCTTGGACCCTATTTTGATATCTTCAGACCCAATACTCCAAAACGCGAAACCCTAGACCCAAATTTGAACCGGATTTGGGTTACAAAACCTAACAATCTCCATATTGACACAAATTTCGGTGCAACGAACGAAACTCCAAAATTTCTCTACTTGAAAAAATAAATCCGACTGTAGCGAAACACACTGAACTCTTCAACTTGAACTAAACCTCTCTAACAATCAAAAAATACTTTTCCTCTTCCACCATATCCAAACACGGATGCGATTGAACCCAACCCCTGGGTTCCTAAAATTTACAACAAATTCAAACTTTACCAAACAGGGTCGAAACACACCCTGTAGCATAATCACCACTAAATACTTTAACTGTAGGCCCTGGCTAGTCTCGTCACCTTCAATAACTCTAAAAGCATGCACATCTAGATCAACATTCTCATACCTATTTCCAATAGATCTCTCCCTAGTCGTTGAATACAATGGAACCGCAGACTGTGATGGCAAAGCGGAATTATCCATATTTCCCAAACTCGACAGAGTAGTATTCTCCAAATTATGTCCAGATCCGACTCCCAACGGTACTGTACCAAACTGTATATCCACCACGATACCAAACCTATGCTGATCTTTCTTCACTGATTCTGTCCAACCTTTGCAAGTTATATAACTTGGACTTTCTCCGTCCCTTCAATACAACGCGGACACCCTTCCAGATCTTCAACACTCCACTTGCACCAGAGAACGTGTATCCTCTCGCTTACAGGGTACTCAGCGAGATGATGTTCTTCTTCAAGTGTGGAACATGTCAAACCTGGCTAAGTGTTCTGAGTGTTCCATCCATCAATTTCAATCTGACTCTCCCAATACCAGCTATCCGACAAGATTCGTTGTTTCCCATGACAACATCACATTGCGTTGTCGTTTCATATTATTCAAACAAATCCCTATTGGGACTCGTATGAAATACACCAACTGTATCCAAAATCCACTTCTTGTCAGGCTTGAATTCCACGTCAGAAATCCTTAAAAGATCTCCATCACTTACAAAATTTTCTGCGATGTCTGCTTCACTTGAAGTCTCTGATTGCCTCTCACGATTTGTAGTTGAATTACTCTTATCATGCAACTTCTTGCAATCTCTCTTGATGTATCCTTTCTTTTTGTAGTAAAAACAGACCCTACTGTTGAAATCCACCCTCGAATTGCCTCTTCGCCGATCACCACAAACCGCAAGAGCTTCATCATCCCTAGGACCAACTCCAACCAGATGCTTATCTTCTCTTTTGAGAACAAGGCATCATACACGTCTTCAATGGTGAGTGTATCATGATTGTACAAAATCGTGTCTCTAAATGACGAAAATGAACTAGGCAGCAAGCACAACAAGATTAAGGTCAAGTCTTCTTCATCATATTTTACCTCTAAAATTTCCAGATCAACAATCTCCTTAAATACGGCTAGATGATCTTCTAGTGATCGGCCTTCTGTCATGTGATGAGAATGAAGCATCTACTTTAGATGCAATTTACTGGTCAG
>CAIGRB010109575.1:0-13464 GCA_903798255.1 Fraxinus quadrangulata
AACACAACTTATCAACAAAAATAAAATTTTACAGAAAAATTACCTTCTACCGAGAATTGTAGAAAGCCCAATCAATTGCAAATTTGGATGAGATTATATTTTTCGAAATAAAATTATATGATTTTCTTATGAATTTGAAGCATATAAATTTTTTAGTGTTAATGACTTTTCTACTTCATCTTTTTCCTTTTTTTCTAAAATTTTGATCAATACCTAATAGATAATAAAAGTAAATGAATTTATTAGGTATTAATTAGTAATAATGTAGCTTCTCATAAAAGTTACTTGTTCTTATTGAAATTTGTTTCTCATAAAAGCTACTTGTTCTTATTGAAATTCATGATAAATTGAAAAAAGAAATTGCTTCATTTTTATTGAGCATATAATAGATAATTTGGTATCAAATTTGACCATTTTTACAAAAGTTATTAAAATTAAATATTTTTCAATTAACAATCATAAAATTGGTCTTCTTTGTAAATTCCCCATTAATTAATTGCAATTTATGTAGCTTGACCAAGAAAGTAGACTTGCAATTATGCTCTTCCTTGGTGGAGAAGATATTTACTCAATAATGCTCTGAATGGTCCCACGGATTGACGGACTTTTGGAAAATTTAATCCAAATTTCCATAAAAATCGTAACCCACGGATTGACGGACTTTTGGGAAATTGATGAATGTATAAATAGGAAAGTTGAGTGTACAGGTTGACTGTACAGGGAGGGTCTCACAGGATCCCGCTAAACACTCACAAAGGAGGGTAATTTTTTTTTTTTTTTTTTTTAACATTTTTATTGAGGTGAGTCCTGCATCTTCGTGAGTGTTCTGTGGGCAGTGATGACAAACGGGTCGAACGACTCGTCGACTCAACTGCTTGGCTCGTGGGCGGTTGACGCGCCCAAGCATGAGCCGAGCAGTTCGTGGGCTCGTTCAAAATCGAAAGTTTATTTTTATTTTTTTCAAAAAAAAGTTTAACTTTAAAAAAAATAATGAGCTTCCGAGTCGAAACTCGGCTCGGTCCATGAGCCACGAGCTCGGCTCGTGACGAGCACTAGTCAAGCTCGTTTGTATACGGGCTGAGCCATTGCCACCTCTATCTGTGGGCGTTGTACATTCAACTTTTCTCATGTATAAATGGGAAGTTGTAGATCTCCAAAAATGTGTATTTTTTTTGGTAAAACTATGAGATAGATATTAATGATTATATAGTCTCAATATGATATATGAATAACTTTTATCTAGTCTAGAAGATATATTTCATTTCAATTGTAACTTATTTTGGACTATATAAATATGAGATATTGGTTCTCATTAAAATACACTTGAGTTTTCAGTTTCTAATATTCTCTCTTTTTATTCTTTTTATTCTCTTTTTTTTTTCATTTAATTTTATAACATGTTATTAATACGAACGCGTTTATCTAATTACTATTTTTATTTAAAAAAAATAGCGATCGAAACTCTCTACGCCAAAATTTTTACCTAATTTTCCGTTGTGATTTTTTAATATTACACGTCTCAACACTCAAATTCTCAATTCTGCGCTCAATTAGAATATTCCATGTCTTGCACTCAATTAGCGATGTCAAAAACGTTCAGCGACTCGGGCTCNCTTGTGGCTTGGTGGCATTGAGCCAAGCCCCATTTTGGAGCATCAGCTCGAGCCCGAGCTAACCTGGGCTCGTCACCAGCCCGTGTCACGGATCGAGCCGGGATTTTTTTTTATTTTTTTTTAAGTTTAGATGTATTTTTTTTTATATATTAATATTTAGTTATTATTTATAATACGTATAAATTGCACAAATTTTAAATACATTATAAAAAATTATAGATTTATAACGAATTTTTTTAGAAAGAAAACTAGCGGGCTCGGCTCGGCCCGCTAATGCTCGAGCCGAAAGCTCGGACCGAGCCTCATTTAAAAGCTCGACTCTACTCGAGCCCCAAAAAGCTCAGGTGTGTTTTGCTCTAGCATAATCCAAGCTTTAAATTTCGACTTGTGGCTTGACTCGTTGATATGACTAAACTCAATTTTGAAAATCCCCTATGTCTGCTATTTACTTGAATATTATAATGGAATTTGCCCGTTGTCTTGTAATATAATAATTTATCTCTTGCATTAAAATTTAGTTGCATGGAGTTTGTGTAGAAAAATTAATCTGTAAGTAAGTATTTGTATGCATATTTTATTGAATTTCTTTATATCTCATTATGCACTTCAATTGATAAAAGTACGCTTTATAATAGTTTTAGACGCACATTAAATTGAAATAAACATTGTCTTGTGATTATGTGATGGAACTAATGATGTAAATTATTATCTTTGTATGAAAAAATATGTGATTATATAAATTGATTAAATATTATTTTATGGTATTGATATATATAATTTGCTATTGTCTTATCACAACGTGATTAAATATTTTTTATGTTGGTTTATAAACTTTAAATTGATCATATTGTTGCTCCTAAAGAAGCAATTGCGCCAAAAATTTATTCGTGCGAAACCCGTTAGCTTATGAGATCATTGACAAGTAATAGAATTGATAAGTTAAGAATATCGTCTCATATGAAATAAATTTAATTCAAGTTTATTAGTTTTGTAAGGAATTTGAATTATGTAATGAAGCAGATTTGATTTTTATGATTATTCTAAATTAATCTAAAATATATATATATATGGATGATTGTATTGGATTTCGAATTCCCTCATTGCTATTTAATTTAATTCTTGATTTGTAATCTAATTTCGTTCATACGTTTTTTGATAATCGATAAAACTATGATAATTTTCTTTTTCAAAACTAACTAAATTATCTTAACTATAACCCAAATATATTCCTAACCTGAATTTGAATGATTTTAATGCATTACAATTTAAATTATCTACATGATTGCACACGTAATAAATGTTATTCCCAACATCTATTGCACCCATGTTAATTTTGTCATGTTCTAAACTTATTGTGATTTTTCAATACTACAACAAACAACAAATTATCTAATTTGCGATTAATCAATTAAATAATACAATAGGTATACAAAATTAATTAAGAAATACAGAATTTGGCTAAACTGCTAGTTTTGAATTAAAACAAACAACAAATATGATTCATTTTCATCAAATACAAAAATGATTTAGTCTAACATGTTAATATATAAATTACAAAAAGAATAATAGAAAAATATCACCGGATATGATAGAATACAAAAGGTGTTGATCTTCAATTCTAAAGTTGAATTCTTCAAAACCTTGATTCAATTGGCCTTCAATTCTTTGCAAATGCTTGATATACTCTCTTAAAATATAGTAATTGGCCTATTGTTCTTGATGAATTTGATGACAATATTTTGTATGAAGAGACAAGATAGTTTTTTTTTTCAATGTATAACCCTCGTTATCTATTTATAGAGTAATAAAATATGTTAAAATCATATTTAATTTGGGTTCAAAAAAAGTTTGAATTGCGAAAGGAAACTGATGATTCATCTGCGAAAATGGCCTGCGGGCGAACCGGTATAACTACCCCACGTGCGCCGTGTAGCCAAATGGCTATCTGGTTGGGGAAAATAGGGTACAACGTGCGCAAGTTCTCTACGATTTGTCCTCCAGCAACTTTCAATATTTTGACCATAACTTTCTCTACAAATATCTGATTGAGGTAATTCAAAATGCTTTGAAAATATAATTCAAAGGGCTACAATTCTTCTATAAATACAAAATTTTCAATTCGAACGCTTGCTATCCGAAAAATTGGTCTCAATTTGAGGCTAAAAATGTGAAGCAGAATTTTTTCGGCTCGAAATTGATTTGTGAAAATGCTTACATTATATTTCACTTCTTTAACCTGCAATTGCATCCAATTGATCCTATATGATCTTCAATCATCGTTTGTGGTCCGAAATTTATTTTGAATATTTATGCTTTGGTCAACAAACTTTGGATTTATTTCCTTTTTGCCATTTTTCGTTCATTTCTTCCAATTCCACCAATTTTCGTTGAGTTCAACCTAACAAACATAATTAACACACAATTAAGTTATAATTCATCCAAATCACTATCAAATATTCTAATTTAATGATCTATACACTTATGAGTAAATTACCAAGTTATGTAGCCTAAAACGGGTTGTGCCTAGTCAATCACTCTAACCTCGTCTGGATTTTAATATAAGTAAAGTTATATATAATTATTAGTGTTTAATACGAATTTATTAGACGTAATGATTTAATCCCCTATTTGGTTCGGTTAAAAATCTAAACTAAAATCTACATTATAATCAAAAATTAATTTTAATCACATATATTATAAGATCTACAATTTTTCAATTACACATTTCATCAACTTTTATCAAAATTTACTAAAATTTTGATTTTATTAGCTAAACCAAACATGAGCGAAATGATGAAAGCAAAATGTTATATAATTTAAAGGTTGACTCGAAAGTAGACATGCTCGGCACCTCTGGGTGTGAATGAAGTGATGAATTTCATTGTAGAAAAGTTGAAACACACGCTACAACCTACAGTAATGGGTGTGAATGAAGTGATGAACTTCATTGTAGAAAAGTTGAAACACATGCTACAACCTACAGAAATGGGTGTGAATGAAGTGATGAACTTCATTGTAGAAAAGTTGAAGGAATTACGACTGGCAATGGAAAGTTTTGGTGGCGAGGTGGTGAATTGGTTTGACAAGGTGTTTCCACCGGAGATAAGAGGCGATAAGATCCACCACTGGCTCCATGTCGCCACCCCGTTCCTCATTATGGCGGTGGCATTGATCTTGTTCATCTGGATCTGCCGTTGCTGCTGTATGGGCCGCGGCTCTGGAGGAGTGAAGATGAGGAAAGCTCCGGGGAGGAATTTTAGGATGCCGAGAAGTGTGTTTGAGAGCGATCCCAAAGGCTATTTCTGGAATCTTAGAGCTAATCCTGGTGAACTTTGCTAAAAGTTAGCTATGATTTTCTGGTAATGTTTGATTAAAAAAAAATGGTATTACAATGTATGAATCTATGTTATTAAGAATTGGACCGGAATAGCCGGTTCAAAATCCCTTTTCGTTATTTGCTTGTTTGTTTTATTTTGCCACCGTATAAATTACGATAGATGATGTAACTTAGGTTTTTATTATATATTTAATTTCAAATTTTTCATGCCATTTTAATATTTGTTAATTAATTATTGTGTGTTTAATGCTTTAATTGTCTGCGCAACAATTAATTGATTTAGGGATAATATTAAGACCGAGAGGTGATGTATGATTCTAGTTCGTGCAATAATTAACATGGACATTATAAGAGATCGATAGATAATTATAAGTTATGCCATATTTGTTGAATTCTTATAGATAAATGCGTTCATATGTGTGTGGATTTACATAGAGATATAGTAGTTCGGGTATATAAATAGAATTAGTGTTGCTCGAGATAAATCACTAAATACAATAGGTTAATTCGATCGTTGGCATATATAAAAATTGGCTGNGAATAAATTGGAATTACATGTATAATGAATAACCTAAGTGAAATCAGAAATCCTAACTAATCAATCACATAATCTTTTCTCCAGTTTTAATTTGAATTTGCTATTTAATTAATAGTTTGATATTTTATTTATTAGAATTTCGACTAGAAAACAAAATTTGATTTGATTATTGGTTACTATTTTAATTTAAATTGAAGTTGAATAATGTAAAAATTTATAGTAGGTAATAGTCTATGTGGGATGATATTTGGACTTAATAAATCCACTTTATTACTTGTCACGATCTGTATATTTGCGAAATTTTAACGAACAGTAGGTTGGTGCATTATGACAACGAGATGGAGGGCTGTATGGTGGAGGTGGTTTCTAGTGGATAAGGTGGCAGTTTGGTGGTGTTTCTTACGAGTGAAAGTGGGGGGGCGGGTGTGGAGGAGAAAGAGGATGATTTTTGTGTTTTTTATTTTTGATTTACTAATTATTTATTTGGGATTTATTTTTATTTTATTGAAAAATTTGAGAGTATGGTTGTAATTTATTTTTTATTTTTTTTATTTAAATAAGAGTGTATATTTGTTATTTTACAAATTTTTATTGAGAAAATGAATGAAAATTGATGAAAATGTTGATTTCCACAATGAAACGTGGAAATAGAGGTGAAAGTGTAAAATATTGAAACTTAGGGACATTTTGCACACGGAACCCAAACATGTGGAATTTTTGTGCTAATAACACAAAATCATAACCCTAATTTCATTTAATTAGTTGTTCTTTCCTCTCCAAAACATCAAAGCACCTCGACACACACTACAACCTACAGAAATGGGTGTGAATGAAATGATGAACTTCATTGTAGAAAAGTTGAAGGAATTACTACTGGCAATGGAACATTTTGGTGGCGAGGTGGTGGATTGGTTTGACAAGGTGTTTCCACCGGAGACAAGAGGCGATAAGATCCACCACTGGCTCCATGTCGCCACCCCGTTCCTCATTATGGCGGTGATATTGATCTTGTTCATCTGGATCTGCCGTTGCTGCTGTCGTTGCTGCTGTATGGGCCGCGGCTTTGGAAGAGGAAAGATGATGAAAGCGCCGGGGAGGAATTTTAGGATGCAGAGAAGTGTGTTTGAGAACGATCCCAAAGGCTATTTCTGGAATCTTAGAGCTCATCCTGGTGATGAACTTTGCTAAAAGTTAGCTATAATTTTCTGGTAATGTTGTTTGATCAAAATCCCCTTTTTGTTATTTGCTTGTTTGTGTGTTTTGCTATTGTATAAATTTGTGGACTTGTGCTTTGATATTTTCATCACCGAATGCAACTCTTTATTATAGTATTAATTGTCAATAAGTTCTTACAAAGTCTATGATTGATGACGAATTTTTGTCTTTAAAAATTTTTTGGATTGAATTGTGCAAATGTGAACTTCCTGAGATTTTCATCCTAATATGACAAGAATGTTAGATAGTCGATCGAGATTATGAGTTAGAATTGTGGGTCTTTATAGTTTCTTGCCTTTGGAGATCTGATCTATCATTAACTTTTGATCTTTTTATTGTTTGCTTTGATTTGGTTTCCTTTAACGAATTTATGGTATTTGAGGTGTAAAATGGTAAATATTTAATTTTTAATGAAATAATAATAAAAATTAGGGTCATTTGGTTTGCATTTCCGTTTTCACTTTTGCATACATTTTCAGTTTTCTATTTTGACTTTTTTTTTTTTTGGTTGAAAAAATGTTTAATTTGCCATTCTGAAAAATTATTTTTCAAAATAGAAAATTAAAAAAACACGTAGTTTGAATTTTCGAGAAATTATTTGGTGACATTTATTAATTATTCAATAAAATAGAACAGTTTTATAATAATAAATTATTTATCCATTTTAAAGTTTGTGAATCTTAAAATAATTTTTTCCGGTTATAAAATAAAAATAAGTAATAAATTAAGTTGACAAAATATAGGAAATAGAAAATAAAAATTAGTGACATGAACTAGGAATTTTTATGTGTTCATTTAAATATATTTTTTAGAATATATATGTAAGTCTGTTATTAGTGGTAGTTCGGGAGTTTATTTCGATTTTGGAAAATTGTAGCTATCATCTTCAATATAGTTATAAAAAAAAAAACAAAATGACTTATTGAAAATTTTCGAGACTACCTTATTGCTATGAAGATAATCATCATTGAGTAAAAGCTCTATCAATAGCAATTTAAAATTGACGTGTGCTTTAATACCGATGATTCTCTTGCTTAAGATATTATCTATTAGGATAATATAATTAATTACATCTTGGTAAAAGTTAATAGGAACACATTAAAAAAAATATTGTTTAGTGGTCAAATGTGGTCCCTCAAAAAAAGATTCATCATATGTGGTCCCTTAATAGTCTAAGATCCTAGATGATTGCAGTTGAAATGGCTAACGTCAAGAGTTCTTGAAACCTAGGTCCATGCGGGATTCAATCTACATACGTACTGTCCATTGGGGCTGGGTTAAGCCCCAATTTCTTTTATGAGGAAATTATATAAAAAAAAGGTGTTTAAAGATTACTTTTTAAAAATTAGATCAAAATTTTATTTATTCAAAAATTAGGTATTATATTAAAATCTAACCCTAATTTATTCTCTCTCTCTCTCTCTCTCTCTCTCTATTAGCACCGGCACTTGCTACTGAGAAATTGAGCGTCGCTCGTCTCGGTGTTGTGGCTACTGTGAGCATTGGTATGAGTGTCGCTCGCCAAGCGTCGATCTAAGCGACACTGTGAGCATCGGTGTTTGCGCTCACAACGGCGACTCGCGACGACGCTGATATGTGGGATTTATGTGTGCAGAAGCCGATTGTGACGACCGCCTCCGAGCGTCGCTGTGTAGATACCACGAAGACCGCCTTTGTTCACACCGAAGACCTCATTTGTTCACAGCGACGACCACCTTCGTTTGCGTTGTCGCAGTCCTTCGGAGCCGACTGGTGCCCGTGTGGGGAGGGGGGTTTTTTTTTTAATGTGGTTGGGCAGTGTGCGGTGTTGTGGTGGTTGGGTGCGGTTGTGGTGTTGGTGGTGGTGTTGTGGTGTTGTTGAAGGTTTTAGGTGATTTTGTTGGTTGTGCAGGTAGATGAGCTAGTGGCTATGGCGGTCTGACGACGATTTTGTTGTCTATGACCTAAAAATTATATAATCTGTGACCGTGAAAAAATTTGTGACCAATTAATTTGGAAATTTGCGACTGTGTGACCTATAAATTTTGATATGTGACCAACTAATTTTGAAATATGTGACAAACTAATTAATCGTGACCTACAAAATTTTTGAACTGTGATCGTAAAATAATTTCTCTCGTATAAAAATTATTATTTGTGACTGAAAAATAATATGTGACTTTAAATTGTGAATCTGTGACCATATTGCATAATTGTCGGAATCGGAGTAGTCGTTGGAACGGTCACATGAATAGTCGTCGGAATAATTGTCGGAATCAAAGCAGTTGTCAAACGATCGCAGAAATTGTCGCGGAAATAGTCCCAGTAGGGGTGGTGGAGATGTGGTAAGTTAATTATAATATATTAAAATTAAATATTTAATAAATTTATTTGATAATTAATTAATTAATAATTATCTAATTTTTGTAAATTTGAAACTTGACACCTGATTTTTGCAATTGTCAAAGGTAATACTTGATTTGTGAACTCTTCCCTTCTTTTATTTCCCTAGCTTGGTGTTTGGGCTCCTCCAACTTTCGTAAATTATGTAAGTGTGGTCTTATAGTACAGAAGTAGGTCTAGTAATCGCTTTATTCGAATAGAAGATGTGGAGTAATGTATTCGAATAATCATATTCTAGTATGTATATTTTTGACATCACATTAATAACAAAATTAGAGCAGTAAATCCCTGTTAGGCACTTGATAGATCATAAGTCATAATCAATTATTTCATGGAGAAATTACATTCCCTTGAGAATGACTTAAACTTCTTAAGAGAAATGTGAATGATTCGAATCATAAGGATGCGACAAAAATTCGTAAAGAATAAAAATAAGTTCAGACTTTTTTAGAACGGACAGTAAGATAACGATTGGGGATTGGGCACGAAGTCTACATTGTTACATATTACATTTGATTTCAACTTTGAATAATCATTCTAAAACATTACTAGAGTTGCAAGGTCATTGGCTAAGATCAAGTAAAACAAGATACCAAAGAAAATACTAGAATGCAGTAATCACTAGATGATAATTTTTTTTCATATCAGTAATCCCTTCCCGGTTCTTTCACTTTTCCCCCAGCACCAGGTTAGTTTACACATTCCCCACCCCACCAGACACCAGTGCTGCACCCCAACTGCTGCTACACAAATTGCTATAGATTTAACAATCTCCTTCTCCTCCTCTTTCATCTTCGTATTCGATAAACATTTTTCTTGCCTTGAAATTTCACTGCTTTCACAGAATGCCATGATGTCTTTTATGTGTCGCTTCTTATCTTAGTTTGATGACAAAGACCAGAAACAAGAGGGTTTATAAAGTGGTGGGTGGGAAGATTTGACGACAGTTTATCTGCCATTATTTTTTTTCCTAATGTGATTATTGTTNAGTTAATTATAATATATTAAAATTAAATATTTAATAAATTTATTTGATAATTAATTAATTAATAATTATCTAATTTTTGTAAATTTGAAACTTGACACCTGATTTTTGCAATTGTCAAAGGTAATACTTGATTTGTGAACTCTTCCCTTCTTTTATTTCCCTAGCTTGGTGTTTGGGCTCCTCCAACTTTCGTAAATTATGTAAGTGTGGTCTTATAGTACAGAAGTAGGTCTAGTAATCGCTTTATTCGAATAGAAGATGTGGAGTAATGTATTCGAATAATCATATTCTAGTATGTATATTTTTGACATCACATTAATAACAAAATTAGAGCAGTAAATCCCTGTTAGGCACTTGATAGATCATAAGTCATAATCAATTATTTCATGGAGAAATTACATTCCCTTGAGAATGACTTAAACTTCTTAAGAGAAATGTGAATGATTCGAATCATAAGGATGCGACAAAAATTCGTAAAGAATAAAAATAAGTTCAGACTTTTTTAGAACGGACAGTAAGATAACGATTGGGGATTGGGCACGAAGTCTACATTGTTACATATTACATTTGATTTCAACTTTGAATAATCATTCTAAAACATTACTAGAGTTGCAAGGTCATTGGCTAAGATCAAGTAAAACAAGATACCAAAGAAAATACTAGAATGCAGTAATCACTAGATGATAATTTTTTTTCATATCAGTAATCCCTTCCCGGTTCTTTCACTTTTCCCCCAGCACCAGGTTAGTTTACACATTCCCCACCCCACCAGACACCAGTGCTGCACCCCAACTGCTGCTACACAAATTGCTATAGATTTAACAATCTCCTTCTCCTCCTCTTTCATCTTCGTATTCGATAAACATTTTTCTTGCCTTGAAATTTCACTGCTTTCACAGAATGCCATGATGTCTTTTATGTGTCGCTTCTTATCTTAGTTTGATGACAAAGACCAGAAACAAGAGGGTTTATAAAGTGGTGGGTGGGAAGATTTGACGACAGTTTATCTGCCATTATTTTTTTTCCTAATGTGATTATTGTTCGTATTAGAATGTGCATTTAGTAATTTACTAGGAATACAGGACTTTGCAAACACGAATTGGAGCAATGCATTGATTTGCAACATTTCATCTAGATTAATGTTATTCAGCACCAATTTCATCTCGGTGCATATTTTGAAGTCATTAAAGGGATCTGACCAGATCCAATTAAACTAAGCTACAATAAATTAATTTTGACCCCAATTATCTCTTGATGGGTCAAAAGAATTTGTTAATCTCGTTCTAGCTACAATAAATTGAGGAACAATACATAAATCAAATTTTTAGTAAACAATATTTCAAAATTAAACATATATGTTTTAAATTTCAAAAATCAGGTTTTCATTAAAATTTATTTATAATTTAATTAATTAATTATATATTTATTAATAAATATATAAAAGTCACAAGCATATGAAATTCGGACACAATTCAAAAATTTTAAGGTCACAGTTCAAAAATTTTATAAGTCACAGTTAGTTCATCGATCACAAATTTAAGTTTTAAAAGTCACAATTTGTTCATCGGTCATAAATCACGAAATTTAAAAGTCACACTTATTTTATGATCACAAAATATCAAATTATAGGTCACAGATTACTTTTATTAGTCACAAATTAATAAATTTGTAGGTCACACAATATTTATTGATCACAGTCACAATTTTTAGGTCACAAATTATTAATTTATCAAAAATTAACTAATTATTGGTCACATTCAATCAAATCATTGGTTACAGACACCACGTCCATCTCATCCCACCCACGACCACCGTCACAACACCGCATACAGCACCACTGCTCCCCACCGCCAACACATCACAGAACACACACAAATCAGCACACATACCCACAGATCGCCCACCTCCACCACCCGCAACCGCACAAACAACCATCCTCACGACTAGTCGCAATCGCCACCACCGCCAAAACAATACAAAACACACACAAAAACATACAAATCAGCACACACACAACAGCACACCCAACTCCACCACCCACAACCGCACAAAAACAACCACCGTACCTAACCACCGCACACCACAACCACCGTACACCACAGCCACCAACCATCGCCGCACCATTTGAACCCATCGTTATTTGAACTCGCCGGATCTAACCATAGCCACCAAAAAATCCCCAAATCGTCCCCACAAATCCACAACAGACCAACCATATACCTCCATAAATCCATCATACCACAACCACAAATCCACCACGCCGCCACGACTCCACAAATCCACTATACCACAACCACCAGTCCACCACGCCACCACGACCTCCACAAATTCACTATACCACAACCACCAGGGCGATACGATGATGCTTGCAGCACTGCCGTCAGAGAGAAGATGGAGAAAGGGATGAGAAGAAGAAGGGGGAAGAGAGAGCTCGTGCATGGCGGCACGAGCGACTATAGCATAGAGAAGAGATGTAGAGAAGACGGAAGTGAGAGAGAGAAGAACGGCGAGGGTTTGGATAAATGAGAGAGAATGTGATAAATGATTTTTTGATAGAAATGAATTAATATTTAAGATGAGATACTTGATTTTTGTATAAGTAAACTCCAAACTTGATTTTTGAATTGTAAATTTTAAATACCTGTGTGGGTGTAATTTCCTCATAAATTAATTTTATCATTGTTACATATTACCCATCGACCATCTCGAATATATAGAACAAGGTAAAGATGATCAAAACGTCTTTTCCACATATTCAAAAATTCTCAAATTTCATTTTTGTTTATCTAAAAATACTATGTAATCACATCATAATGTTAATTCAACAATCAATATTGAATTATTAAACTTATATTTAAATGTCCAATAGAAAATCTTTTGAGATTATGATCGTACCTATTAAGTAAAAGACTATTTCATATTGCAAATATTTTCCCCATTAATTGATTTTAATATCCAAGGAACTGAGATATTGATCAACAATTTGATCGAACCTATTGACATTTGAAATAATTTCATGTTAGTAATCAAAGTCCATTACCGTTTACGATAAAATTCCCATGTACGATATTTAGGATATTTTCAACATATATGGGGCCACACGTTGTATATTAAAATGTGTGATGCTATTATTTAAAGGATATTAATCAATTTAAAGTGACCCGTTAAAGATGTATTTTGACTAATGGATATTAGATTTCATGAAATTATAGTGTAAAAATCGGAGTGTTGTTTTAAATTGATGAGGGGGCAATTTGAAGCAATTAAAAGATAGTGACTATTCAGTTACTATAACAATAATTCTATAAATTGGTTATGGTCCTCAATTGATGGTGTTCTTCAATTATCTCTACATCACCATCAATAGAGATTAAAAAAAAAGGTGAAGAGC
>CAIGRB010109593.1:0-11619 GCA_903798255.1 Fraxinus quadrangulata
CAAAACTTTCAAATCGAATCGGACTTGAACTGAACCGAATCGAGTGGTTTATCATAAGTTAAATATCCGAACATATATCTGAATCGAAATTCGACGGGTTTGGTTCGGTTTTCGCTTCTAGACCCATAACCGAATAACCGAATTTAAATAAACTTTTTTCATTTTTTATATTGAATTAATTAAATTATTTTAATTTTTTTAAAATAAATTAGCAAATTAATTAATTTAGTGATTAATACTCTAACTCCCAAGCCAAATCCATGCCTACCCAACCCAACCCAACCCAACCCAATCCAACTTCTAAATTCAAATTTTTTGCCCAATTATTAATTTCATTCTTAGCCAAAGATTTATGCCTTTTTAAGTTTTTATCCTTCTCTTTCCAATTTCACATTTTNTTTTTAAAATAAATTAGCAAATTAATTAATTTAGTGATTAATACTCTAACTCCCAAGCCAAATCCATGCCTACCCAACCCAACCCAACCCAACCCAATCCAACTTCTAAATTCAAATTTTTTGCCCAATTATTAATTTCATTCTTAGCCAAAGATTTATGCCTTTTTAAGTTTTTATCCTTCTCTTTCCAATTTCACATTTTCATTCGGTAACCACTGAGTCACTGGCCCCAAATCATTTGATAAATTGAAAACCTACATGCCCAAATCTTATTGGACAACTTATTTTAGTATTAGTATCTACTTTTTGGTATTTGTATACATTGGTGAATTAATCTTATTGTACAACTTGTTATTTATATATTTTTAAATTGGACTTCGTTAATTTGTAAAAGCTATGAATGAACATGTCATTAGTTGTATTTATGTCGTATTGTTGTAAATGTTAAAAAAATAATTATGGTACAGAGTCGAACTGAACCCGAACGGTTCCATAATTATATTTGGACCCGACGATTCTATTTATTAAATACTCGAAAATTTTGGTTCGGTTCGATTTTGAAGAGAACAGAACCGAATCGGACCATGTACAGCCCTACTCACAATCATAAAATGTTGCAGCCATTTCAAATTTTTACATTTTGAAAATTGAGTCTTCAACTTTCTAATTTTTGTCTTAAAGTTCGTATCATGTTGTGAAAGATGAATTGATCTTGTAACTAGAATAGTTGCTTAAAGGACATGCATTGGTGGCTAAGATGAATTAATAATATTAATAAGAATAATATTTTTTTTAATTGACGAAAGCATATGAAGTGGTGATTTATCTTTGCTCATGACCAAGGGATTTGATTGCATTCCAAGAGTGGAATGAAGTTTAAGAATAAAAGCCTTGACTCCATTCTAATAGGGGAAAAATAATTAGGGATGGATTTTCTCTTACCTCCATTTTAATTGTTGGTTCAAATTTTAACAAGTGGGTAGTTATTTAGCAATTGCAATTTGGATTGGGATTTTCAGTATCCTTACGGATTTTTTTAATTAATTATTTCTTCAAGTTTGGAAGCATTGGCGTCATTACCTAATACAGAGGGAGTTCATTCTTATCACTGATCATGAGGTCCTTAAGTACATCAATAGTCAACACAAATTGAGTATATGGCATGTCAAGCGGGTGGCGTACTTGCAGGAGTTCACGTTTGTACTAAGACACCAAGTTGGGAATCTGAATCGTGTCCCAGATGCATTGAGGCGTCACACATTACTCCTTACCGCCATGAGCACTAGCATAGTAGGATTTGAGGCATTTCCTAATATGTATATTGCAGACCCTTCTTTCGAGAAGATAATTCGGGAGGTAACTGACAATCAACAACATGATTTTATTTTGCATAATGGCTATCTGTTTCGTGGATTACAGTTGTATATTCCAGATTGTTTACTAAGGCAACCGATTATTAGTGAACTTCATAACATGGGTCATTTCGGGCGAGATAAGACAATGGCTTTGGTCTTCTCTAACTATTATTGGCCCAAATTGAACAGTGTCGTGGCTAATTATGTAGGGCATTGTTACGTGTGTCAGTGGTCCAAAGGAGTTCTTACTAATGCTGGCCTTTACACACCTTTACCAGTACCTGAAACCCCTTAGTTTAATGTGAGTTGGATTTTGTATTGGGACTATCCCGTACCCAACGGGTCTTGGATTTTATTTTCATTGTGGTTGACAGGTTTTCAAAGATGACCCATTTTATAGCTTGTCGAAAAACAATGGATACTATCCAGATCACCCATCTTTCCTTTAGAGAAATTGTGCATTTACATGGTGTTCCTCAATCAATTACTTCAGATTGTGACATCAAGTTCATGACTTACTTATGGAGATTTTATGGGAAAAGTTGGGGACGCGGTTAAATTTTAGCAGTGCTTAGCACCCCCAAAAAGACGGTCAGACAGAGGTGGTGAACCGGAGCTTGGGAAACCTTTTGAGGAGTCTGGCAGGAACTAAACCGTAGCAATGGGATTTGGCATTACCTCAAGCAGAATTTGCCTATAACAGGTCGAAGAATAGAACCACAGGAATGAGCCCATTTGAGATTGTCTATGGTCAGAATCCATTTGGGATACTTGATTTAGTCCCTATTCCACGTGTGGGTCATTTGAGTCACAAGACAGATGAGATGGCAAAACATCTTCAAGATATTCATGAACAGGTGAAGCTAGCCATTCACGAGAGTAATGCCAAGTACAAGGTTCATGCTGAAAGTCACTGTCGTCAATACTCTTTGAAGTTGGTGATTTTGTTTGGGCGGTATTGACTCGTAATCGTTTTCCTATTGGGAAGTATAATAAGCTTAAGGAGTGGAATATTGGACCATGTGTGGTGAAGATCAATGATAATGCCTACAGACTACGCCTCCCCAGTCATTGAAGACTTCTGATGTTTTCAATGTGAAGCACCTAACTCCTTGTTTTGTGGATTCTGATGACACTAATGAGAACTCGATGGCGAGTTCTTTACAACTCGGGACAACTGATACAGGAGGATTCGATTTAGATGATGCCAGTTGTCCGATAACTTGTTGATGGCGCTGAGGTACAATGAGTTGGCGGATCAGCGCAAAATTAGCAAGTAATCGACAATCTTTTCTAATTATGGTAGTTCTTGGACATGTTTTGGTATTTTGGACATAATTTGGCTAAAGTTATCAGAATCGCGCTCAGGACCTCAATTTGGGAAGCTCATTTCGGTGCGCACATCGTGGTCACCCAGCTTCGCTCTGTGCGCATCGATTTCGATGGCAAAATTCGTTGTTTTCCCTTCCAAATTCCCAATTTTAGTTATTTTTTTTCCTTTTTCAGTAATATTTCATTTGGCGTTTTAAAATAGATTATGAACTCAATTTGATCCAGATTTTTGGGATATTATTTCTTCTATTACGTACTTTGTTTTGGTATGACTATTGAGATTGCTATTTTTGGTAAAATTCCGATAATTATGATATCTTAGCTATGAGCCGCGACTTGTGGATTGTTTTCGTATGTTGGATGAATAATAAAGATTTCTCTTGTTTTCTTGGCATTTTCTAGTGTTCTTACCTGTTAATTATCTGCTGAAATCAGCTTGCAGAATAATCGCTATTCTACCCGGCGTCAAAAACTTTTTTGAGAATATTGATTACAAACAATTATGGTCTTTGCACATCTTGTGAATTACGATCTTTTCACACCACAATTGTTTAATTGTACAGCCCCCAAATATAATTCACACATGAAAACAGAAATGGGAGATTAGAATTTCTATTTACCATCGTGTTAGCAAGATTATAATAATTATGAGATGTGATATGTTTTCTCAAATTCTAAACACTTATTAATAGATGTTTAAAAGGGCTTGGCCTACAAATTGAATATAAGTCGGCCCAATATTTAATTAATTTAATTAATTAAACCTGACCCAAAAATTAATTAATCTAATTAAATAACTTAAACCTATCAATAAACAATTCATTTAATTAATTCTATAAATGTCAAACACTAGTTTTCCCTTTTGTATGTTATCCATTGGTTGTCCATCACGATGTCTGACGACATGAATTATTTTAATCTAATCAAAATAAGATAAGTTAAAATCACCCTTTTAATTAATCATCAATTCACCTTGATTAATAAATTCACATTTTTTTTTTGTCTTAAATTGACATCTAGTAATGTATTAGGGTAGCACATGAGATGCGAATTTTCACGTGGCATGAGAAAATCAAACTTGTTCATTTACCTTGAAATCATAATTCATTTGTCAATATGATCCATCAATTGCGAGATATGGAAGTGTGTTAATCTCAATTATCGATCATATCTTTCATTTCACTCTTAAGTCAAGAATAGTCGAAACTCTTTTCGACTATGAACTCACATTGACCAAATATTTTGTTATGAATCTAATTGAATAAAACGTATATCGTAAACTCTTAGTATCTAATAGTGACGAATCATTTATTGATTATCCACAACCTTCATATAATTCTTTACATACCCGAACGATGTCGTATTAATGATCATTGACATAGCAACATCCAATATCACCAAAATATGATTATCCTTATATAAGGTACTATGATGACCTCAAGATGAACGACCAATTTCACTATAGAGTATTAGAGATTAACTATTGACACTTAAATATCTATCCACGTGGAATCTCTACAGCAATCTCCAAAAATGTCACTACATTTTAACTTGTGAGATCCGCATTTCACTTCAAAAGTGAGAAATGCCACACACCTTGATATGTCCTTAATAATAATATTTGTATCTCATTATTACTTACGACCACAGATAATTTACAATCATATGTAACTCGTATCTTACCATCACAATTCTTTGTGATTAACAAGCTATTAAGACTTGAATTTACGGAATTTATTAATTTAATTTATCAAAATAATAATTCAATTAAATAATAAATCTGCCATAAATAAAATTTTATTAAATATATTCAAAGAATTTAACCCACAAGCTATTGGATCTAGGACATAACACTTACAAACTCTCATTTGCACTAGATATAATCACTTATGTATCTTATATCATAAGAGTCTATATAACAATCATATTTATACTGTGAAAACTCTTTGTTAGTGAATCTGCAATATTATTACTTGTGAAAACTCCTTTTTTCTTTATATCATTTCATTATGTATTAGGCTTTTGTTATTGAATCAGTGGTTGTTTCCTATTTGGAACCTTTCCAACTGACCGCTCCATTTTAAAGAGTAAACATATATCCTGATTGAGACTTGTTATCCTCCTATTCGAATTGGAAGTTAGTATCAGTATATCCATAAACTCTTAGTTCATGTTCTCCAGATAAAATATTCTCTAGATTTTATTTCTCTCAAAACCATAATTCATCAATTGAAGCATAGGAATGTCATTTTTCACAATATGTCATCTATATATAATATCAGGAATATGTCAACGCTCTAACTCGTATTCTTGTAAACATATGATTCATCTTTGTTTTTTTATAAAATCAAACTCTTTGATTGTCTTATCAAATCGAATATTCCATCTCCTAAAAACTTTGCTTCAATCCATATATGGATCGATCAAGGTTGCATACATTGTTAGCATATTTGAATTTAAAACACTCGAGTTGTATCATGTATAGTTCATCTTGTTAGTTTTCGTTAAGGAATGTAGTTTTAACATCAATTTGAGATACCTCATAGTCATGAAATTCAACTATTGCAAGAAAATTTGAACGAACTTAACCATGGCTATAGTGAAAAAGATTTTATCAAAGTCAACTCATTGTCTTTGTTTATAACATTTTGCTACTAGCCTTACTTTATATGTATGAACGTTTCCATCCATATCGACTTTTTTTCTTGTAAATCCATTTACAGTATATGGATTTAAACCCATCAGGTAGGTCCACCAATGTCAAAACCTTGTTTACGTATATCGAGTTCATCTCGAATTCCACGGCTTTCTACCGTCTATTTGAGTCAGAACTTGACTTACTTCTGCTTAATTAGTAGGTTTATATCCTCGATTAGTAAAACTTGATTACTAATCATGAATTCTACTTTCTAGAAGGTCGAAGAATCCTACTAGATTTATATGGAGCCAACATGTCCACATGGGTTTCTACTTCCTGATCAAGAGTTTGTCTCTCAATGGGTGCATGATCAAACTCAGGTTCATCTACTTAGTCAACTATATCTGTGGACTCTTGAACCTCTTCGAGTTTTAATTTCTTCACACTGCCCTCTCCTAGAATGAACTATTTCTCTATAAAGACGACATGTCTTGATAAGAAGACTTTCTTCTTAATAGAATTATAGAATTGATATCCAATTGTCACTTTTAAATATCCATCAGGTAGGTCGACCAATGTCAAAACCTTGTTTACATATATCAAGTTCATCTCGAATTCTATGGCTTTCTACCGTTCTTTTTGAGTTAACACTTGACATTACTTCAACTTGATTAGTAGGTTTATATCCTCGATTAGTAATACCTGATTACTAATCATGAATTCGTGCTTTCTAGAAGGTCGAACGATCTTACTAGAATTATGTGGAGCCTACATGTCCACATGGATTTCTACTCTTTGATCAAAAGTTTGTCGCTCATTGGGTGTAGGATAAGACTCATGTTCATCTACTTGGTCAATTATGTCTGTGGACTATTGAACCTCTTCGAATTTAATTTGCTCATGCTGCCATATCCTAGATGAACTATTTCTCTAGAAAGACGACATGTCTAAATATAAAGACTTTCTTCTCAATGGGATTATAGAATTGATATCCCACTTTTAGATATCCCACAAATATGCATTTATCATACTTAGATTCTAGGTTATTTGATTCATTCTGCTTCATATAAGCATCACACCCCAAACTTTTATATGTGACAAGTATAGCCTTCTGCCTTTCCATGACTTTATGGAGTTTTGTCAACCAATTTAGATGAGACACATTTTAGTGTGTAACATGCGGCATTCAGTACATGATCCTAAAATAATTTTGGGAGGTTTGCATGGCTAATTAATGATCTCACCATATTTAATAATGTATGATTTTTCCTTTCAGATACATCATTATGTTGTAGTGTATGTAGCGGAGTCTATTGTGAAAGAATTCCATTCTCATTTGGATAATCTAAAACTCATCGTTTAGACATTTTCTACCTCTATCAGATCTTAGTGTAAGAATGACTTCAACTAATTGTTTCCCTACTTCTAACTTAAATTTCTTGAACTTTTCAAGAGCTCATGCTTGAATTTCATCAAGTATACATAACCATTTCTAGAATGGTCATTAGTAAATGTTGGTGAAATAAGAAAAACTTCCTCTAACAGTAATTGACAAGGGTCCACATACATTAGTATATATTAGACCTTGTAATTGTGCAGCTCTTTCTCATTTTCAAATAATATGGGATTTGTTCATCTTACCCTGTAGGCATGATTTGCATTTATCAAATGATAAAAAATAGTTGACTCCAAATATCTATATCTATGTAATTTAGAAATATATGTTTCATATATGAGACCAAGTGCAATGCCAAATATAGGTATTTATTAGGTTATCACTTTTATGCTTTTTATTTTGTATACTCATAATAGAAAACTCAGTATCTAGAATATAAATGTCATTTTGTAATTTTCCATAACCATTATTTATCTTATCAAGATAAGATGAATAACAATTGTCTTTAATATTAACTAAATAATAATTTATATCCAAACATACAATTGAAATAATATTCATGGTAATGGTAGGAACAAATAACATTTCTCAAATTCTAATACTAAGATTGAAGGCAATGACAAAAGTATTTTTCTATATGAAATGCAACAACATTTGCTCCATTTTCAATAGGCAGGTTAACTTCTCCCTTCTGCAATAGTCTACTTTTCTTTAGTTTTTGTATATTTATACATATATGAGATCTACATCCAGTATCTAACACCCACAAAGCCAACGAAGTAGACATATTAACCTAAATAACAAAGATGCCTGAAGTGGAAGCTTTGGAAAACTTCTTTCCCTTCAAACTCGCAAGGTAATCCTTGTAGTTCTTCTTCCAATGAACTTTCATTCCACAATGATAGTAAGGGTCATCAGATTTGGTACTATTCTTCTTTACTTTAACCACCTTCTAGTTTGTTTTAGCCTTTTGAATGCTTTATCAAAACTTTCTTAAGACTCTCTCTTAGTACCCTTAGAGGAATTAATAGTCAAAATTGGCCCATTGCTAGCTTTGATGTTGGGCTCAACATTCTTAATCATGTTCAACAACTTAGGGAGTATACACTCAAGCTTATTCATGTTAAAATTCATAATAAACTGTGAATAACTCTTTAACGGAGATTGTAGAAAAAAAAAATCAACATATAGTTTATGGTCTATAACTTAACCTAATCGGGCTAACTTCTCAATGTATTCAATAATCTTTAGTACATGAGCACTAACTAAAGATCATTCTGCCATTTTACATCCATATAGTTTCTTGGAAATCTCATATCTTTCTATTCGTGATTGCTCATCATATAACCAATTGAGAAGAAAAATCATAGTGTTAGCATCCGTCCACATGTTTCTTTTGCAACTCAATTGACATAGTTACAAGCATCACACATGTTGCAATATTATCGTCATCATTATATTTATTATAAGTAACCACATCTTCCACAATCGACTCCTCTGTAGGTGTCTCATTGAAGCGTTTCTCAAAGATATAACTAATTTTTCCATCCTTGAGGACAATCTTATATTACAATGCCAATTGAGAAAAAATGGCCCGATCAATTATTGGCATCAAGTATGCCTTTCAAATTTATATGGTTACTTATGATTCAAAACTGTAAACAACGAAAATAAAAGAATTAATACATATATTGAAAAATGCATCCATTAAGTTAACTTGTTCTTTTATTAATTAATTATGCCCCACTGTTCAATTCAAATTTATGAGCTCTCATATAAATTAATGGAATTATTACCTTACTCCTAGTGAGCTAGGATCTCATTTATAGTATTCAGATCTTGAGTGTACTCAACAAACCTTAATAAAATATTTGGATAGATACTATTATCAATTATATCTCCATACATTTCTATATTATTAAGCAGGCAACCCCTTGTCTTCACAGGTCTTATTTGTTAACTTAATATGCCCGTAGAGTTTATCTCCTTAATTGTACTCAACAAAAAATAAATTTTAGTTAAGACAAACCCCTCATTAAGAAATATCTCGTATTTCATCGTGTCAAACATATTTGTAATTAACTAGGGTACTCAACAAGTTGAGATTGATGAAGGACTTTTGTTTTTTACTATAATGATGGAAGACGAATTATAAACCTAAAATAATATTTTAACAAGGGGTATAACGTGTAAAAGTCTTATCATAGTTATTATAAACATTTTATCATACATCTAGCATGTAAATAAATATACATATAATAGTGTGAAAGATTGTAGACATGCACTATCTAGTTTTCACGAGTCAGAAGAAAGACTAGTTGATCAGTTCTTAGGGGGCATCATTGAATCATATAATGCGCTATCTCTATGGTTTCCATCTCTTGCATTTTCAATTAATCCAGCTGCAACATTTATCATATACAAGTTGGTACATATGCCCAAAAGAATTAGATACGTAGGCCCATAATAATAATAATAATAATAATAATAATAATGAACTTGTAGGTTCAAAATTAACAAGAGCTCCCAAGTCCAAAATTAATAAAGGGCTCAAAGGCTCAAAACAACAAGAGTTAAAAATCAACTATTCAACACATCCACATGGTCGATTATGTAATCATCCACTAAGTATACGTTCATCACATAAATGTGTTTCTACATAATATCTAATAGTATATACAAATATATTTCATTTTTTTAGCAATTAAGGTCGTCTATACTAATTTAGACAAAACGATCGAAACAAACAAACAAACAAATAAATAAATAGTGGGTTCATTTAATTAAGATTAAATTTTAATTTATACTCTAATTTCCAAATTTTAGGGGAAATTGAATTAACATTTTATTTATGAGAAAACTCTAAATAAAATAAAATTCAATTTACGGTCAAAGTTATATATTTTAGTTAAAATTCTATTTTAAGGATAATTTAAAAGTCGTGAATTTTAAATAAATTTTTAATTTGACCAAAATTAGAGTCCAACCCTAATTTCCAAATTTTAGGGCAAATTGAATTAACATTTAATTTAGGATAAAACTCTAAACAAAATAAAATTCAATTTAGGATTAAAGTTAAATTTTAGTTAAAATTCAATTTTAACGATGTAACTCCCAATTTTTTTATAAAATATAATTATTTGATGATGTTGATTCTTGATCTAGATGCCTTTATTTCTATAATATGAAAAGTTGAGACTAAAGTGAAATAAATATTATTTCTTATTATTTAGGCCAAATAATTAGATTAATAGAGCGAGATTTAGTACATCGATATTTAGCTCTTTTTGTAGCTTGAAAATAATTAGAAGTCTTCAACTTGAAAAATTTTATTTTGGATAAGTTCGAATTATGTTAGACGTAATTGAAAGAAAATAAGGATAATTAGAATTTTGAGTACCTGAGAATATTAACTTAGCAACATGACAGCCACGTGTTTTGATAATTTGGAGTTAACTGTTCATCTTTGGATTTGAATGAAAAGGTTAAATTGTAATTAAATTCAAGTTTTTCAAATGAATTAGAATCATAGTATCCACTTTCATAACCTTCCTAACTATTTTCACCCAATTCTTGCAGTGGACGAATACACTTGAATGCCAACTCTTTATAGCCTAGATTACTATTACATATATATAATTTTGATACATTTATTCGGGGACTAAAATATCGATATTTGATACTTATTTTGACAAAATATAATTTAAACTATTGTAATTTATGTTATATAAGTAAAACTTAATGGTTGAACGAGAAATTAGAATAAACAAAAGAAAATCAAGGAAAAATAGCAAAGTCCAAAATTTGATGATCAAATTGTAAATATTCAATAGTTGATTCGGACCACAAAATAATACTTTGAAAATTGTTAGGAGACAACTTGATAGAATTAGAACTCAAAAAGAAATGAAATATAATCAAAATATTATCAAAATCAATTTCCAATCGTACAAATTATATTTCAGATTTGTAGTCTAAAATTAAGACCCATTTTTGGCATATTAAACGTCCGAATTGGAAACATTCTATTTCCATCAAAGTTGTAGCCCTTTGAGTTATCTTTCAAACGCACTTTGAATCGCCTCAATCAGATATCGGAAAAGAAAATTATGGCTAAAATACTGATTTCTGTGCGGAGACAAAAAAATAAAAAATTAAAAACAAATCTGTCCACGAAGACAACTTTTCTTATTTGATTGAAGTTTTTTTTAAAATCAATTTGGACGTGATTTTCAACAAATGTTCTACTCTTACAAACATCTAATAGCAGAATACATATTAGAGACCTTTCATATACATCTTATACTTCAATATTCATCAATTATTATCATCAAATGAGGAAAATTCATAATTTTGTGAGAGAATTGAAGGGAACTTGCAAGAATTCAATCAAACGAATATTCAAACTTGATATTTGGACAAAAAAGAGAAGATACAAGTGGAGATTCATCAAGAAACCATTGAAAAAATTCTAAATTTCAAGATTCATCTTTATCTTCT
>CAIGRB010109622.1:1868-15614 GCA_903798255.1 Fraxinus quadrangulata
TTTTTTTTTTTTTTTGAAGAACACTATCCTGTCTGCAACTGCAGTTCTTTCTTTTTAGTACGGATCCAACATTTGAATTCCCAATTTCGTCCTTGCTGCTTTATTCTTATTCAGAATTTTGAACAAAAGCCCTTTTTTTTCCATTTTACCAGAAATGGTTATTTATTATTATTTTTTTACCAGCTCCCTAAAGTTGTTTCAAGAATTTCAGTAGTAACTTATCTTTTATTTATCATGTAATTGGAGAATATTCCATTGGTATGTGTTTGATTCAATGAATTAGATTAGAATTTAAGTGAATTGTGTAGTATTAAATGTCCATTTGACATGACTTCTGAAAAGTCAAAAAATATTTTTGATACTAAAAAGTTATTTTTGAACATTTTGAATAATTTTTGAAGGGTTTTTAAATAAAGTCGACTAATGTAATTTCTTTATGAAGCTTTTTTATAAGAATCACGAGCCTTGTCAAATGGTCCTAAATATGTGCGATTTGTTTTTTTTTTTTTTTATCATGATAATATGTCCAATAATTTTTGACGATGATTCCTTATTTTTGAGAGTTGTGGGCATCATTGACTGGTTTTTTGGGTTTTGAAATTCTTCTTTGGAATTCTAAGCTTAACCTTTAGGTGGGTTTTCCTGAATACATAGTAAAAGATGTTCCCTCTTATGGAAATGGGATCTACTTTTTCACAACTCATCATCATAACCCATATAATAATTGAGAAATAATAATAATACTAGTACATTAATGATAATTATTAAATCAATAGTATACAATAACTAATCTATAAATATGGTTCCTTCTTTAAAAGGTGTAGTAAATTAGAGGGTGGCATTGATATCAACTTCAGAGCTTGTCTCTTATAGTGCACATATTGGGTATAAACAATTCAAAATCTCATGTTTTGTCTGGGATTGTAGTTAATATAAGTAAGTACACACTAGAAGATATGATGATAAGCATTTCTTAAAACCAATATAAAAATATTAGATTGTGTTTTCTTGTCGTGTTCTTTTTCTCTAATAATAAAATCGTCTCGTGTTCCATGGTACAGAGTTTAACAATACTATAAATTTATCTTATTGATTGTAGATCGACCTTACGGATATAGTCTTTACATATATTAGGCCAACTTTTTAAGATGTCATTTTTGGGCATGTGAGAGGCAACAAGTGAAGGTAACTCTTAAATTAAGGGTGAACTTCTTGGGCGTGTGAGGGGCATAGTGAAACTTTGTATTACTATAATCTAGGTGTATGCTTTACTTCTTTCCGATTTCCATTCTCTTTTGTGTTTCTCCTTTAAGAAGGGTTCAAGGTTACTGAGTGTCTTTTTATTCTTTATGTTAATTTCTTGTTTGTTTGGGTGGGTGTCTTTCTTGTGCAGCATCTCCATTGCTTTGATTGTACTCAGGAATGGAGGGGGATACATTTTCAGGCTTTGGTAATGGTACTCAGATGGATAGCAAAATTGTACATACATTTCAGAAAAGTTTTGTCCAAGTACAGACGATATTTGATCAGAACAGGCTATTAATCGATGAGATTAATAAGAACCATGAATCCAAAATGCCTGATAATTTGAGCAGAAATGTAGGTCTGATCAGAGACCTCAATAATAATATCAGAAAAGTGGCAGATCTCTATGCTGATCTTTCAACAAATTTCGCTAAATCCATGGATGCTTCATCCGAAGGGGATTCCAATGGTGCCCTTAAGTCAGATGGAATAGCTGGTCAAAAGAGGAGCCGGCCTGCAGGTTAATAAGATGTACATATTACGGGACGAGGACGACTAGACAATATTATTTAGTACTATCTAATTCCTCTATCAAACGTAGCAGAAAGGTCAAGAACTTGATTCTTTGGCGTGGTGTACCCCACTTACTGGAACTGCCTTTAGAGCCTCAAATTTACCCACCCAAATTTCTCATGAAAAATAATCCATATTTGTTGTTCTTGTTATGTAATTCTCTACATGTAGATTTAAATAATCAATTATGTTTATATAATATAATTTAGTCTTTTCTGATCTGAACTGTATTTCTGCATGATCTCAAGTTTGCAGAATCTTATCAAAAGGAAACTGTGTGGCCGTGTGGGGTTTAGCTTTTTCAGTTTGTCAAAAAGCTAATTGTCTACTAGGGACTTTAGCAGATATTCTTGATCATTCTCTTTTTAATGGAGTTTCTTCTACTTTTCGTGGAAATTTTCTTATTCCATTTCATCAGCAGAACCATTTGATTTTGGCTTGATTTTTAACCGACACCAATCCATTTCAGATAGACATGTGGCATACTAAAAAAAATCTTGAGTGGTTAAGACATACTTTGCATAGACTTGAGTTGAAGAGAATTCTGTTTATAAGATTGACGTGTTCTCATCTTAGTAGAACAAATGGAGATTGCGATAAATTAAGGAAATAATTATTGTAAAAATTACGTGATTTGTGTAATAAATTATCAACTATAAGCATGAATCAAATAATATAAATATGAAAATAGAGTTAGAAAAGCTAACCTAAGAGAGTCGCGATAAATGATTTCCTAAAGTCATGTGGCTTCCCCTTCGTGCGGATACTTTCGGCACTGCACGACTCTAAAATAAAACTCTTATAGCTCGCTGTAGGTTCTCCTTCCATGGACACGACCATGGGAGGAGAAAGAACAAGCCCTTATTAATCACCAAAATTAACAAAGAAAATATAATATAAAATGACTAAAGAGTGCTTTTCAAATATTTGTTTTGTTGTATAACCAATGGAAAATCCACCCATTTTTATAGTAGAAAAATTCAACACTCTTATAATGAAAATTAATCAAATTAAATAAATGTTACAAATAAAATAATGATATTAAATTTTGTATTGAATCTAAAAATTAAAATAAGAAAACTGAAAAATTAAATTACAAGAAACAAAAATTTTAATTTCAATTTGAAAGTTTTAGAACTTATTTTCAACAATCCCCCATAAATTTTTAAACTTTCAAAATAATTATATATATGTATATAGTGGCAATATTATAGTGTAATGGGTGTATGTGTCTTTTGGACTTGAACATCACTTAGTGATAACAATTTTCATTTGAGAGAGCCATAATGGACTAAGCCTTGAATTAGGTTCCTTTGACCAAATTTCAATTGTTCCACACACAATATCGATTTAGGCTCAGTTCATAGCGAACAGCACTATTAATGACCATACGCTCTTATCTTGATTCTAGTAAGAGTCTCTAGAGAATAGCCCAATTCCATAATCATGGCCTCATAACAACTCTTACATAGGTAAATCCTCCAAGGATGCGTGTGATCCGTACCTCTCTCGAGAATTCTCGCATCGACACTCATTTAGGGTTAAACCCTTATTAGCATCACAATCATAGTGCTATTACGAGTTAAGAAGTGCGGGTCGTTTCTACCATATTAAAACTTTTTCATAGGATCTCCAATCACAAAGGTTATGTTACTCTCAGAGGTGATTCCCTTATGAGTTTAAGCACATCCTCCTAGATGATTCATTAACACCTTTTTGGGATAAAGTTTTGATTAAGTTGTTTGATAAATTCTTTTCAAATCTCATGAAATTGAGAAAAACCACATTTGTCTTATCTAAGGCTTTAAGTGACTTAAGACTTGCTTGAATATGTCTATTCATCTTCTTATTTGAGTAAGATTGATTTACAAGCTCTACTTTTATTTTACATTACAATGTATTGAAATAGTTGGAATTGACTTATTTATTAATGGTATATCTAACAATAAATCTCTAAGCTACTCAACTTTGGTACATGTTGTATCTAATGCTATTAACTTCGACTCTAAAGTATTTCTAGAGATAATTGTTTTTTTTTTTAACCCTCAAGATATGGCTGCACCACCTAGCATGAACACATATCCAGTAGTAAACTTAATATCTACATTATTAGTTATCCAGTTTGCGTCGCCATATCCTTCAATAACATTTGGAAAACTTCTATAGCTTATAGAATAATCTAATGTACCTAAGAGATATTTAAGCAGAGCGTACCAATGTTCTTTACTTGGATTGTTAGTATATCTATTAAGTCTCCCAATAATATAGGTCTTGTCATATTTGCTATGTACAATAAAGATCAAATAATTTGATAATACGTTCACCTATATTTTTCTTCAAGTGCACATTTGAATCATATGGAGTAGAAACTGGCATTATTATCATAATGCCGATACTTTTCCAACAGCTTTTTAATAGCACTGAACTGATTTGGTGAAATTCATTTAAATATTTACCTTAAGTTCTTTCATAAAATTATATGAACTTCTCTCAAATCTTTCATTTCAAAATTCTTTGACAAATAACTCTTCGCATCATTAACAAATCCTAAATTTATCCCAAATATTAATATGTCATCTACATATAAACAACGCATCACATGCTCATAGTTATCTTCTTTACAATATAAACACTTGTCATGTGCATTAATTTTAAATCCATAATTTAGAATAACTCAATATGTCATCTACATATAAATAAAATATCACATGCTCGTTATTTTCTTTACAATATGCACACTTGTCATGTGCATTAATTTTAAATCCATAGTTTAGTATAACTCTATTGAATTTCTCTTACCATTGTTTAGGAGCTTGCTTTAGTCCATATAATAATTTCATTAATTTATATGTTCTATGTTTTTGTCGTTTGAATTTAAATTCTTCTGGTTATTCCATATATATTTCTTAATCTAAATCACTATTCAAAAATACAGTCTTAACGTCCATTTGATGAATAATCAATTTGTGAATACTAGTTAATGCTAACAATGTACTCATAATAGTTATTCTTGCAACATAAGAATATATATCAAAATAATCGACTCCTTCTTTTTGAGTGAATCTTTTAGCTACTAACCTAAATTTATTTTTATCTATACTTTCATCAGGTTTCAACTTCTTTTTAAATACAAACTTATATCCTATTACCTTACTACCTTGAGGTAAATCGCATAAAACCCAAGTATTATTTTGTATAATTGATTCATACTCATCGTTAATAACTTCTTTTCGATAAGGTGCATTAGTAGAGACCATAGCATCTTTATAAGTTTCAGGTTCACTTTCAACTAGATATGTAAAGAATTCTTCTCCAAATGATTTCTCTTTCCTAGTCCTTTTACTCCTCTTAAATTCATGTTCAACTTCACATTTTAAAGATGAACTAGATGGAGTACTATTTAAAAACATTTTCTTAGAAGTTGAGGGTTCACTTGAAATTCTAGTCTTAAATGGAAAATATCTTCAAAATAAGTAGCATCTCTTACGTTAATGATAGTATTATTTTTAATGTCACTTACTTCGGAATTTACAATTAAGAACCTACTTGCACTACTCTTTTGAGACCTATGAAAACAACATCCATAATTTTTGGTTATATTTTCTTTCTTTTAGGATCAAATATAACTACAATTGTCAAACACCCCCACACTTTTAGAAAATCTAACCTACGGAATCTCTTTTTCCTAGCTCATATGAAGTTTTAATATTGTCCTTAACAATTACTCGATTCAATATTTAACAAGAAGTTAGGACCAACTTCACCCCATAAGTTTTCAAGTACTCCAGAACTTATAAGCATATCATTTATCATATCCATACAGTAGTCCTTAAGATTATTCCAGACATATTCTTCTCCTCTATTGGACCTCAAAATTTTTATCTTACGTTCTAGTTGATTTTCGACTTCTGCTTTATAGATTTTGAACTTATCATAGACTTCATCCTTTGTTTTCAGTCTATTAAATATAGCAAAAATTAGAATAGTCATCTATAAATGTTACAAAATATTTATTACAAACTCGTTTTGGCGATCTATTAGAATCATAAACATAACTTTAAATCAATTCTAAGAGGTTTGTGTCCCTTCTAACAGATTTAAAATGTCTCTTAGTTTGTTTGGCTTGTACACAAACTTTACACTTATTATTACCAACTTGAGATTTTGGAATCAAGTTTAGATCCATAAGTTTTCTAATCTTCATATTACTAACATGACCCAATCTTTCATGCCACAAATAACTAACTTCAACATTAAGAACCATGGAAGAATCATGATAAAGATTTTCAATAATATTTAATTTAAACAATCCATCACTAATATAACATTTCCCAACAAAACATTGTTTTTTATTATAACAACCTTATTTGACTTTATTACAAGTTTAAAACCTTGTTGAACTAAAAATGATCCACTAACTAAATTTCTTCTAACTCAGGAACATGATGAACTTGATCTAAAATTAAACTCTTCCTAAAAGTTATCTCAAGCTCGACACTTCCAATTCTCAATACAGAAGCGATGGAGTCATTTCCCGAAGCTATGCTTCTTCCACTTGAAGTCCGATGAAATTTAAACAAACTCTTATCAAAACAAACACAAACATTTGCTTCAGATTCTCGCCATTCATTACTAGTATAAGTAAAATTGACTAAAGGGGTTGATGATTCACACCTAATGGAATATTCACCATCCTTCAACATGTTTACTCGATCTTTTTGAAATTTATCCTTAAACTTGTACTCCTTAGTCCTTTTTTTATTAGTAATCTCGAGTGTGACAGTTGGTTTTTCCATATACATAACATGGCCCTTGCTTCTTATTCTCTTTGCCTTTGTTATCCTTAGTGTAGTTAATCTTAGGTTAGAAATTTTTTCTATAACGGTGAAAGTTTTTCTTAAACTCATTGCCCGATACTTAAATTGCTTTGAGGAGCTAGTAAGGATTTTTGAATATTCTACAAAGTTTGCTTTAGCATGTGATTCATCAGCTTTGTTGATATGATTTTTATGATGCTCTTCTATTCTCAAAAATTTGAATGCTTGGTTCAATGTTAAAATCTCTTATTTACGTTTGAGACCTTTATCAAAATCCGAGCAAAAAGGTAGAAGTTTATCCATTACGCATGAAACCTTATAATCCTCACTAAAACTTGACCTTTTTTTCTTCTACATGTCGTAGTAAATCTTGAAATTCGTGAATTTATTCGTTTATAGATTTTTCGTCCACCATAACATATTTGTTAAAGGTTGACGAGTTAAATCTATCGACTCCAGTATCATCAATTCCATATTTTTCCTCTGAAGTTTTCCAAAGCTCTTTAACACTCGTGATATTTTAATAAATATCATAAAACCTATCAAAAAGACCACTTAAAATTCGATTATGACAATGATATTCAATTTGTTCTGGGTTATACCACGAGGTAGATTCTCTACCTTCATTATCTTCTTTTATAGTAGAAATTAACCGTTGAACGATCAACTAATATTCCATTTGTTTTTTTCCATCTTTTAAAAAATTTTCCATCAAAATTTTCCGATTTAGCACTATTATGTCTTCATGAGATGTCATTCTCATACTATGAATTACAAAGGCAAAGAGAAGTAATTGTAGATATATAAATTTGTCAATTTATATTTTGCAATTAATTTAATATAATATTAATTGGTGCACTTTTAAAAGTATGTGAGCGTAAAAAATGGACTTTTTGAAGTTTGATTCATGAGTTTTTGTAAATATGATGTAGACATCATTAAACTCAATCAGCGGGTTAGGTGATTGAGTTAAGAATAGAGTGGTAAAGTAGTCGAACATATGAATCGCTTTGATCAAAAATTATTTTAACAAAAGAAAAGTTTAAAAAGAATTATTTTCCATCATCGACTTGAGAACCAAGTCGCAAGCAAGTTTCAAAATTTTCTAGCTTGTCCATTTTGAAACTAATCATATTTCAAAAATACAATTAAGATTTCCTTTATTTTTAATCAAATTTAGAAACTTTAAAGTAACTTTATGAAATTGTTACTCGATCCATCATATCAAATGGCAGCTTAGGCAGTTCAAAACAAAGAAGTAAAAGCTCTTCGGAGGGACAGTGCACATAAACTGTGACCCCACAACAGTATGACCTTGGGCCCAAAAGTTCTTATTGGATATTGAACTGGCCACTCTACATTCTTATGCTGAAGTGGTATTAACATTTAAGGCTTATGATTGATTAATTGATGTCTAAGATAATAGGCATTAACCAAATGAATTGTACTGACTTGTAAGAGTCGAATCGTGAATAAAGGCGAGGCCACAAAAGAAGCTTAACACATGATCTCCCAGGCAGCCTTTTGATATGTGATTGATGTGACAATTCATCGTCGTCGTCGTCATTGCCAGCCCATCAGGCCAAGTCTAAAGCTGCAAGCTAGGCATTATGGATGCTGAAGTGGTATTAACATTTAAGGCTTATGATTGATTAATTGATGTCTAAGCTAATAGGCATTAACCAAATGGATAAGATCGTGTGTCTCTTCATCCAACGACTCTCATTCACTTTTTTTTTTTACTAAAAAAGCTAACACTTAATGTCATTTAAAGGTAACACAAGTTTAGAATATCAAACTATAATTTGTCATATCATTGTTCCATTTGTTATTTTCCAAAGTCGACCCCCCTTTTTTTATAGTGGGGACTCACGTCTAAAGCTCTCTCACACTCATATTTTTTTCTCGCCCAACTGACTTGACCGTCGGAGTGCGCGCGACCAACTCCACCCCACTGGAAAAGGCCACATGTGGCAACGATTTTTTCAAGTGTGCAGGAACAAGGCTTGCATGGACATGAAAGTACTTGAGATCTATTGACCATGTTAGAGATATATTTTTTGGGGTCAACAGATTGACGCCATGTGTGAGAAGCCACACTATAACCATGAGCATCCTCGTGGTGAAAGCCAACAAAAAAGAGGATTATTTCACATCCAAATCTTGGAGAAAGGTCCTAATTCTTAAATAAATAACGGCTGAGGACGTTAAAAAGGCGTCTCTAGAAGTTTATTTTAACATAAGAGCTATTGTTATGCTATAAGTTCTAGTCATTATTGCTTTGAAGGTAAAAATTGACAACATGAGGCTTCTGAAGAAGTCATTCTGGCAAATGTCAATAACCATCTCGACCCTACCACCAACATGAACTAGGTGGTACTACCGCACGCCCGCAAAGGACGTGGGGGAGATGACTGCAAATATGAGGAACAAAGCTCAGCAAAACGCTGCTATGCAACAATTACTCATGCAAATGCAAGGGTAAGCAGGGTACTAAATGCTCGAGTATTAGGTTTTTCAATAGGAAGATGAGAAGAATGACACGGGGGCTTACCCCTAGAGACATAGGAGAGAACCTAGCCCAATTGAAAGGTGATGGACATGTCTACAAATTATACCTTTAGCATACCTGGTGATAACTTATCACAGGGGGCAGAAAACTTTCCCATAGAATATGCCCAAGTACGAAAACATCAAAGGTCTACCAGTGTCTTCGATAGAATTGGACCATCAGTGCCTAGGAATAGGCCCCCAACAGTCACCTCCCATTCAGAGGCAGCAAGAACACGTGGCAAAGCCATGACCTCAGGGCACCCTTTCGCCTAAGAATAGGCGAGAAAAAAGGGACACTGCAAACTTGAGGAATCGAGCCGGAACTTCGCATCCACCTCGCTACCAAGCTGAAGATAAGGATTAAGATGGTCCATGCAGATATTTTGAATTGGATGACGATGAAGAAAGTCTCCAATTTTCCTAAGAGCTAACGAATGCCCATATTTCTAGCCACTTTGTGCCACCAAAAGTCCCAAAATACAAAGGAAATTGTAATCCGACGAAGCACCTCAACAATTATAAGACCCACATGTCTCTTAGGGAAGCCTCGCAGACATTGAAATATAGAGCTTTCCACCTCACATTGACCATGGCTGCTGAAATTTGGTATAGCCGTATATAGGCTGGGAGTATTAGAAGGTGGCCGAATCTCAATAAAGTCTTCTTGAATTAATATTTGTCAAGGAAGGAAAAGCCCATATCCAAAGGTTGCTGGATATGAGACAACAAGAGGGCAAAACTTTGAAGAGCTACCTAGCCTGATTTACAGATGAAATGACTTATTGTGAGTATGTTATTGATAGAGAAGCCCCTTTAGCATTAAGGGAAGGCCTCAACATGAATACTATCTTCTAGAGAGATGTACAAAATAAAAATCCCACCTCTTATGATACCTTGGTGGAAATGATGAAAAGCGAGATTGTCAATGAGGAATTGATTGACTATCGCAACCGAACCTCGATGAGACTTCCATTGCCTCAGAGGCAAAGGCGATGCCCTGTTTCCCACTTGGTAAACCAACAATAGACCCAAGCAAGCACACAATCGTCCCCACTTCAGGTGAAGCATTAGTCACGCCACCTTGAACTCAGTACCTTATTGGCATACGAAGAAATTGGAACCGATGCACAAACACCGCCAAATCGGTTAAAGGGTAGAGGTGGTGGAATGAGCAACAAGCCTAGAAATAGGTCATATTGTTCATCGAACCTACAGTCACGACACAAATGACTACATGTCCAGGTCACATCACACATAGCCAACTGACCCATACGCTAGAAGGATGAATACACGCCATGCCCAACAGAACGTAGTCCATGTATTACTTTAATGGGTCATCGGTTCGATTCTAATAGCCGACCTTTCCTTCATTTTTTATTCAATTTTTTAATGATTGATAATGTCCCGTTGAAATCAAGGAATATCATATCCCAATTTCATTTATTTAACATGTATTTGGTGTCATTGACATAACGAAATCATAATTATTTTTTTGTGTGTGTGGCTATGGCAACATTGCCTTTGCTAATTCGAATTGAAGGGTGATATAAAATCGGTTTATTTCCAATATCATATTCATAGTTAGCGCATTCATCACAGTTAGCAGTTCCAAGGTGGAATAGAATAACCCGATTAATTTTCCCATCTATCTATCTCATCTTGAGTACATGCATTTTGTTACAAATCATGAAAACAAACTTATTATACACCTCTCCAAAATATTTAGAATGTAATATATAATACCCATGTTGCTAAGCCCCTGTTTGACAACCATTAATTGTCAAAAACAAAGTTTTGAATAGTATTTTTTTGAAAACGTGTGGTTAAAAAGTAAAATTTTTAACCAAGGTTTATGTATGTAATATTTTATTGTGTGAATATTTATTGAAAATGAATATGTAGAAAAAAGAATTTGAAAATGATGATTAATGTCAAACGGGGGCTAAATAAAACAGTGCAATAGTCGTGTTATTTTCATAGAGAGTTACATGTTTGTTTGGTTCAGTTGTGAATTTCAAGAAATATATGGTTAAAATATAGATAAGTTGTGAAGAATATTAAAAACGCGTGATTAAAATGACATTTAACGAGCTTATAAGCACTTAAAGATTTTCCGTGTGTCATTTGAGTGTGAACTTGTTGAACATAATGTCACTAAGTTAGAAATCAAAGATTTCTCATAATGTGGGGAAGAGGGTGGAGAATGCCAAGTTAATTACTATAAAATATTAAAAAATTTGAAACCAAAAGTTGAAAAGATTTTGAATTAACATATTTATACAATCCTTGTTGACAATCACGGTTGACAACTTTGGTGGTGTCAAAATTCAGGCCGTTGATCTAAAAAATTGTTTTTAAAATGGATAAATATGACGTTATCAATCGAAATTGTTAAATAAAATTGTACAAGTAGCATGATTCAAAGATTTTGCTCTCAATTAAAAGAATCAATAATGAAAATTTCTCATGCTTGACATATAGGCTTAATGCCATTAGCTGTCCATTTCTCTATCTTTATAATCGACTATCCACCTTTCTTAAATAGAATAATACTATCTAACATTATTTGTGCTATAAAGTCAATTTAGGTGGTGCTAAGTGATAGATTCAATAAAATATAGAATTAAGTGATTCATTTAATTGTATCTCACATTTCATGTTACATTATTACTGATAAGTGTATTTTATATACTTATTTGAGACTTAAAATATCGATATTTGATAGTTCTTCTGACAAAATATATTCTAAATTATTTTATTTTATGTTATATAAGTAAAATTCAATGGTTGACCGATGAATCGAAAGAAAGAAGCGAAAATTGGTGAATAAAGGCAAAATTCAAAGTTTGATGGTCAAATTGAAAATTCAATAGTTGATTCGGACCACAAAATGATACTTTGAAGATTTTTAGGAGATAATTGGACGGAATTAGAACTCAAAAAGGAATGAAATATGATCAAAATTAATTTTCAATCGCACAAGTTATATTTCAGATTTTTAGTCGAATATTGAAATCCATTTTTGGCATAGTAAACGTTTGAACTGTACAAATTCTATTTATATTCAAGTTGTAGCCCTTTGAGTTATCTTTCTAACATAATTTGAATCTCCTTAATCGGATATCGAAAGCGAAAGTTATGATCAAAATACTGACTGGTGTGCAGAGACAAAAAATCTGCGCGCGAATGCAACTTTCCATATTCGATTGGAAGTAATTTGGATATGATTTTCAACCAATTTTCAACTCCTAGAAATACCTAATAACATAACACACATTGGAGACCTCTCATATACATATTATATTTCAATACTCATCAATTATTATCATTGAAGGAGATTTACAAGAATTCAATTAACTGAAGATTCAAACTTGATTTTTGGGCAAAGAAAAAAAGACATAAGTGTAGATTCATCAAGAAACCTTTGAAAAGATTAAAAATTTTAAGCTTTATCTTCTCATTTAATCAAAAATTCGGGTTATATTTTTTCACTTAAATATGATTTTTTGTAATTTCAATATGTTGGCTAGTTTTATACATTGTTAGGGTGAGATGAACCATTGTTATGATATTTTTTGTTTTAATTAATTAATTTGATTTTATTTTATTTGTGAATGCTTATTATCGTTTTTATCGTTCTTTTCAATTGCTTGATCACCAATTGAATTGTTAGTGAATTTTATTGTTATCGAGAGAGACATAGGGTTTAAACACAATATAATAAATATTGTAAAGTTCGATAGAGAATAGAGATATATCTCTATGCTATGGTTTCAATTGGTGTTTTAGCACTTGTTAATACATTTATCATATTTGCATCTTTCATCGAAAGATTAAAGGGTCACATGAGGGGAATATATTTGATCGCTATCAAGAGAGATTTTCAATTAAATTAGGAATATTAACCAATATAAATGATTTCAAATTGTCAATTTAATTATTACACTAAAAACGGAATAACAAGGATGATTCAACAGCTTAAGAATGCATCTTACATATTTAAAAAACACGTTTATTTATTTTTATTAGTTTAATTGATTAAGAATTAGTATTAAAAATCATAAAATTTGTTTGATATTCGATTAAAGTTAGAATTAATTTTAACTGGATCAAACACGTAGTTCTCGTGGATTCGACACTCTATTCATTACTTTATTACTTGTCCACGATTCCGTTCACTTACAAGTTTTCAAATGATCAATTACCACCAAATTAATGTTTTAACACTAATAGTATTAAATGACATTACACTTCTTAAACTAACAAACGCTACTCTTCTAATGGCCCAACCATCAAAATATAACTTTATGCATTTTATACTAAAATGTACAACTTCTTGCACAAGGCATTTATAGTGTTTCAACTATAATTGTGATCTAAAGAATTTACATTTTAAACTATAATGAAGAGGGGGTTGGACCGAAGAAATTATGTCCAAAGACTTGTATTGAAATGACGAAATCGATTTTCATATTTAACATGTTGAACTCGACTATCCTAAACAAGGAATAATTGTGAAAATAATTTTATAGTGGGTATATAATAATGTTTTAAGTTT